>CM021729.1:5623404-5673257 GCA_011074415.1 Stictonetta naevosa | reverse complement strand
AAACATATCCTGCCTTCTCTAGTTGTCACACATAATTGATCACAAAACTGTTTCCTTAGTAATTTAACTGATTTTTGAAATGATTAAAAGCTTTTCAGAAAGTTCATCTCTACAATTCCAACCTGTTTGATATCAAAGTTGTGCTGAAGCCTCAAGAGTCATTCTCTGGCTAAATTTCTTTATTCTTCAGTCAAATGCAAGTCAGAAATCTGAGCAAAGAACATCTGGGTGAAATTTTATACTCAGTTTATGCAAGAGGTTAAATGAGATCTAACGATTACTTCTAGATCTAAAACCTATTCATTTTCTTTTAATCTAGCCTGAAACACCAGAAGAATGGCTACTTCTCCAGCGTGTTGGCCTTTCCTCTCAAAGTCCGAACTTCAATCAGGGAACATTACAGGTTCTAATAAAAACCACATTGCCTGTAATAGCGGGGAAGAGTGCCGGATCACACACTGAGATTAAGGAGAGATGGGGATAAATTCAGCTCATTGCAAACAGTGGAAATATACTTGCACCAGAATTTGAATTTCTGTTGTGACACATGGCATTTGACCCCTGTTTTGTTCTAGGTGGCTCCAGGCCCTCTGAAGAGTTCCCCGTTAAAGAGGCAGCTGGTATTCAGGGACTGCTATAAATCAGTTTCCTTCTGCATCCTTGTTTCTCCCACTGTCCCCGTGGACCTGCCTCAGCGATAATGAGTGGCATGGTGGCACAACCTGTTCCCTGTCAGTGCCATGTGTCCCTCGGGCATCTGCTGAACCTCAGTTTCTTTTCCGCTTTGCCATCTTGTACACCAGAGACGCTGCTTAGCCTTAGCTATGACTAAAATGCATGTGGTGTGAGTTCACAGGAGCGTCCTTCTCAGGAAGGAGGCCGTGCTATTTATTAACTTAAGACCTTGTGTACTTTATTCAGGATGTCACCTGTGTTATGTCAGAGGACATGTCCCCCAAAAGAGCTTTGCTTGAAGGTTGTCCTTAATGTTTCCTTTCTCCAGGTAGAGCCTAACTCCACAACCCCTGGCCTGACATACTCCTTTCACTCCCAACTGTACAACCCAGCACAGTTTTTCTCACATCTGGGAAGATATTTGAGAGGTCTGCATCCAGACACTGTATCTGCTTTTGTATTTAGAGAGCAAGCTCTTAAAAGAGGTCTTCCATCTGTTCTGCACTGTACAGTGCACCTGGTGTCATGGTTCATAACCGGTCTCCTAAGTGCTGCCGCAAGACAGATAGTAAATAATTAGATTTCTGATCTAGGGAATGGAGAGACTGCTTTGGTTCAGCCCAATCTCTGAAGTCATTAAGCTCATACTATCTTCATTCCCCCTTGCCTGAGGTTCAGGCCCATTCTCCCACAACTCTTCTTCATTAGCTATTCTTAATAATAATAGTCATAGTCATTGTGGAAAAAAATATCCAAGAAAGCAATTCATCCAATATAACATATTGTGGCAACATAATTTCACGTTAATTGGATGGCTGCTTGGAAGTGTTGGTATTTTGTGGTTTATAATCAATGAATCTGGCCATTCATCAGTGACTCAAGAGATGCATAAAATAAAGATTTGGGGTAATTAAATACCATTTGTATGGCAGCTCCTAGGCAGAAAGCATTGCACTAGCTATGAAATGCTACATACTAGGTTTGAGGCTACAACAAAGCATCCCTCTACTAAGGCCAATCCTAATACACCTGAGTTACTTATCCCTTATTTTTAATTCTCTCATAGTGCTGCTCATCAGGCAGTCTCAGCTGCTTTATGAAACAAACCTTCCCTGCCCTTTCAGCTGGGACATGTCCTGCTGCAGTTCTCACAGTATGAGCAGGCAGCATCTCCTATGGGACTGAGTCCGACATGGCTCCACAAAAAGGAAAGGAACTGGCCCCACAAAGCTGGCTTGAACTATTTAGAAGAACATCATTATTTGGGGAGATTTTCAAAGGGAATATTTATACACCCAAGGCCCATTGATTTTATGTGAGATTTGAGCAGTGAAACACATTTGACATTTTTGAACATCTCTATTTATCTAACCAAGCTACTTATGTGGAACTAATGATTACAGAACCCGAGCACCTAATAATCTTCAGTGCATTTATCCTTGCTGTACCAATGTTATTTTATGGGTGAAAACTGGAATCACAGAAAGTTACTTGGCCAATTTCATATATACATATATTCAGCCAAAGATAATATTATTGTTATTGTTTTCACCAGGTAGAAAAGGAGTGAGAATAATAAATAGCCCAACCCTAAGTGATCTCTTCAAGGTCAGGCAGGAAATCTGTGGCAAGAATTTAAGCCTCAGTCTTCCAAGCTGCAGTCTATTGCCCTGTGTACAGCTTTCTCTTCCTCTGTGCAGGAAGATGCAACACTGACCTTAAAATTAAAAAGAAAGGAAACAGTCCCTCACTAATTGAAGCCAACTGCTCAGTCTGCACTGAGAGATGGGCTGAGCCCATTTTATTTTAAATTGCTCAGTTGTAACATCGCTGTGCCAGCAGCTGAGGGTACTGACTGTAGACCAGGCATTTCCTAGCTCCCACATCACACTAAAAACCACTTTCCAGAAAGACCCTGGATTATGCAAGAGTCAATGGCTTTGCAAGCATGCAGTAAACAAGTGGCAGTCATGAAGAAACAGGTACACAGCATTACATGACAAATGCTAGGCTCGGTTTGTACCCTGGCAATACTTCAGGCAGTACTGTAACTGTTTGAACTCACCACATCTGGAAACAGCAAACTTATTTATCTAGGACCAGGGTTTTAAAAGTGATTAGGTACTTGACTGACCTTGCTTACAGTTAGAGATAGATGAATAAACAAAACCACATGAATTGCTTATGTATGTGTTGGATGCATTCAACTCTGTTGCCAGAAAGAACTGAAAGACACAGAGTAAAGATGGCATGCAGGAGAGAAAATTTGGAGACCTCATAGTATTTCCTGTTAGTATTTATAAAACATGTCTCTTTTACCCCAATTCTAAGTAACCCACAACCACTGAGTTTTCTGATAGATGCTCCAGTTTCTTTTGTACTAGTTCTTCTCTTTGGCATTCTTTCTTACATCATATTTTGTACCAGATGTATTCTAAAGGCTCTTCTTTCTATTTTGTACAGGAACCAGCAACACCAGCATTTTGACATGAGGAGGGAGGACGGATTTGTTACAGGCCTTGCCTGTGGATGGCTTGTGTATTTTCATTAAAATATCACTTGGTAAAATACATTATAAAAAAAAAAAAAAAAAAACACAAAAAACACACACACACAAAGCAGAAACTAGAAACAAACAAACAAACAAAACAACAACAACAACAACAAAAAAACAAAACCCAACAGGACTAGGGACAACACCAAGCCCCTCATAACTAATGCATTGTTGACTACGCAAGGGATGTTGGTGCATCACCCAGGAGGCAAGCTCCTCTCTAGGAGCTGGGCTTGGGCTCGATGAGACAACATTTTGGTCTCCTGTGAATATCAGACCAAACTCGCAAGGAACAAGCTTGGAAAGTCTCAAGAAGCAAATTAAATCTGCAAGGCGTGAGCATTAGTCACCTTTACTTTTCTCAACATCAGGTAGAAAAATGGCCTGTACTTTCCTTTTCCCCCAAATGCTTCTCTGAAAGTAACCATAACTACAAGTTCATCAATAGAAAAATACATAATAAATGGCTTGTTATTTCAACTCTTTTGTGAGACAGTTCATTAGAAACTCTATTTGTCTACATGGATTGCACTTATTCAGCTATATTCTAATAAAATGCACATTGCTTCCAGTAAAGGGAATGCATTTGCTATTGATGTGCTATAAACTACTATACAGAGAGGTGTTATTATATCCCTGTGTAATAACAAGCCAATTATAATGATCAGCAAAATCTTTAAAATAAAGTCAATGCATGAGGAGTGATTATCATAATGCATTCTAACTGGTCAGTGCCATAAATGCTTTGCAGTCAATTGTGGAGCGTATCTATAAATGTATTATTAATGCTGTACTGACAAACAACCTTTACATTAAAAAAAGATACTAGGATTGTAATGTGTCCCCAAGTTCACCCAGGAGCTTGAGCTGTATTTACAAAAGCGCGATTTTTTAATAGGATTACATTTTTTATTTCTTCCACTCTTCTCCACTCACTACTTCTTCCATTTTTGCTCCAAACATCACTGAGCAGTGTGAGGGGCCTGTTATCCACCATACTGGATTTTTAGCCCTGTATGCATAATTTTGTGCACAGCTACAGGCTTGCACTGGTATCTTAACCCTGTGACACTGACTGCCCAGCATGCAGGAACACCAAAGACACTAACCACAAGAAATGAGCAAATAAAAGCAAATCATAACCTAAGCAGGCAATGCAGGAAGGGTGAGAAGAGAATCAAAGTTACATAATTAATCAAAAGTCATGTGGTAGCTCAGCTGCAGAGAAAAGTACTGATATCAAAACCTCAAGGCAATGAGCTCCCCAGCCTCTCTCCAGGATCTGCTCTAGGCTCTGCTCCTTCTTGTCAGTAAACTATTAGGTTATAGATGCTTTATGAAAAATGTGTAATATGGTTATTTTTTTCTCCCCCCTTTTATTACCTTACTACTTGGTTTAAAAGGTTGTCCTTAGGATATGTGCTAGAACACAATGTCCTTTGGATCTTTTCCAGTTCCTATTGATGGGCACCCTTCCATCGATTTCAAGCACGATGGAAAGGGCAGACGTGAACAAAAATTTGATTTCCCTTATACTCTTTCAGCAGGTGAGCACGGAGTGGAGCACATCAGCCTTCAGCAGTGTCATCAGATATAAAACACTACACATGAGGATCTGCCAGAGCCTTTTCTCTCCCCCAGAATGAAGTTTTACCAGACAGAAGGGAGCACAAATGGGGTCATCTAGGGCTACTTTGAATTAACTGATCCATTTGCATGCAGCACTGCTGGTACTTTCTGCCTGCTTGAAAACAGGGCCCTGTGAACACAACAGGGAATCAGCTCTCAGTAGGGTCATGCAGTCCTGAGTTTCCACAATATACTTGGAGATTTTTCATTTCTCATTGCCTGCAATCAGGCCCATGACAATCCACAGCTAGAAAGAGAAGGCTTCCATGAGTAATAAAATGCTGTTTCCAGATCAGGCTTATCAGACTGATAAGGTTTAAAGGAAAAACACCACTATTTTTAACAGATGTTCTGGCCTGGAGTGAAAACCAGTGGACAAATTCCCTTTGCACCCAGTGACTTTGGGCATTGCTGTAGAGGCTCCGTCACACACAGTGAGGCCTAAAGCCCAGCTCTGCCTCTCAAAGACTGTGGCTACACCTGGACTGAGAGGAAAGAAAACCGCCCAAATCTGGGTGAGTTTTTTGATTCTGGACTCAGTGAATCTCTGTTCACATTGGAAGGAAACCAGGAAATAAAGGCCAGAAGATGCCAGAGTGATGCTCAAAACTATGGGATATCTAAGGTAGCCCTTGCAGTCCTAGGCCCAGCTTCTTCCCCAGCCCTTGACCAGATGATCAGGGAGGCAAATGCTCTCGAAGGCACCGACATCTCTCCCTCCCAGTGCTACAGCACCTCTGACGGCCATTCCTCAGGTGCCCACCCTGTCAGTGATACTGTGCTAAGGCTTCTGGGGGTCCTGACACTTCCCCAGCCTCTAAGGCAAGAAGACTTCCTCCCAGAATTATATCAAGGTCTTCTGCATAGGCTCTAGCTTCTGCTTTTTCCTTTTGACTCGAGCTCATCTCTCCTCTCAGTGGATTTTTAACATAGTATTAGATTATTTTTAAACAGTTGTTCCTTCTCTTTTTCCTTCATGTGGAGCTACTGCAACTCAGCACCACTGAGCTGTTTAATCTTGAACACATAATTAATAAAGAGAAGATATTTGGATTTGGGTGTGGGTTGTATTTTGTTGTTGTTATTTTTTTTTTTTTAATTCCTCCTGCCAGAAAGTTGGAAAACAGTTGATTAACCATATTTTGGGCAAATCTCAGGAAGAGGAGATGTATGAGACTATGGGATTTAGAAGTACGCTGTGACATGGAGTTAAAAATCTCATTTCAAATTGCAAGGGAAGATAAAGAAGGAGAGACATGCTTTTTAAACTGCTAACTGCTGTGTGCACTGAGGGAAAGGAAGGAGAATATGGCAAGGGTGTAGTAAATGACTTGTCCAGAGGTCTTGAATCCAGGCCTCAGAAAATGTGAAGCCAAAGCTGCTACTGTCCAACCAGTAGTCTTATCCTGGGAAGTGCCATGATCACAGCAAAGTCTGGCATGTGCAGTGTGTGATCATCACAATTCCCTCTTTGTGCCACACCACACTACTTGAGCTATAAATGGTGAGGGTGAGAGTACTACTGGACTCATGATGATGTTGACAGAGTTAATGGGGGCCCTCAGAATGTGTTCAGGGAAAATCAGCTTGGATCTTTCCCCTCCCATTATCTCGCTGTTTTTTTTGCCGGTGCTGTCTGCCCTTTCATGCTGAATGGGTGGGGGGACCATAAAAGAAAAAAAATGAGTAGAAAAATCTGGACAGTCCATGTAAAAGGGGGTTGAATGGATCACCATTTGGAAACAAAACATCCTTCTCTCCAGCACGTGGAATAGGAAGTTATTAAGGAAGGCCAGCAATGATACAAACTGGGAAACTGCTGGTAAAATGGCTTCCAAGGAGCTCAACGTGCCAGGAAAGACACATGGCTCAGGGATAAGAAAGAGATAAGATGTACAAGATGTGCATAGTCTCAAATGTCACGACTTCTTGCATGTTGGAATAGCCTAACCTCTAGCAGTGCACGAGGGGACATGCTGAGCTCTGCCAAGAATGCCATATCCTTACTTATCCTTAACTCTCTTCTTCACATCTTCCTGCTGGGCAGTCAGACCTATTCCTTGCAAAGCATTACCAGAGAAGAAGAAAATCATTCCATGTGGCTTTGTTATAGCTGCGTAAAGCCAAACTGAGCTGACAACATCCAGACTTGCCTATTTTCAGCACCTAAACAGGCCTGGATCTGGCTAGTATCCGGATAGGAAGCTTCATGAGAGGTCGTAGCCATCAGCATGAGCTGCAGAATTCTGAATATTTAAATGGAAAATAGCTAAATGCCGAACAGTTAGTGGGACCTGGGGCTGTGTTTGTCACAGATAAGCCCTGCCAGCTGCAGCAGAGATCTAGCGAGAGTTAGAAATGCCACAGATGAAATAAGAAATAGATCCAGACTTTTGCCCCAGAAGGAAAATAGGCCTTAGAAACTGCAGAGACGCCATTCTGGTCCCACCATCATTGCTAAGCTGATGGAAGGGAATAAAAAGAAACAGACCATAGTGCATGAGCAAGGCACCACAGTTTTGCTGCTTATTGTAAGTGAGTGGACATTTTGCTTTGAAGCTGAAATAAACCATAACCAAGCAGATAATTTCAGAGCTTGCACACTGAATAACGGCTAGAGAAATAATGTAAGTCAGTTGAAATATGACAGTCTAAACCTTCCAGCAGCTGCTATCATGTTCCCTAAACAGCAGACAAAAAAAAGACATAAAAAAGACACCGCACGTCTTCCCTGAAACATACACAAACAAATTTGCTTGCAAGCACAGACAGACACAAAGGATTTTGTACATTTGTGAAGAATGCATGCAGAAAACACTGCAACGTGATGAACTGCAGCCTCTCTTGTAAATCTCTCAGCTCCCTCTCTGCAGGACACTGCAGCCTTTCAACTCTAAACCACTTTGGACTTTGGCTTTTTTATTTTCTTTAGTCCAGGGACCTGCTGTATGTCTTTCATAAAATACAGAAGGACTCAGAAACAACTGTGAAGTGTTTCTGGGTAGAGAGGTTACCGCTGAGCCTGGGTAGCACACTGTGTGCACCTTTGCATGCCTTCCTTTATGGACCTTCCCTTGTCCTTTGAGAGGAATGTGGAGGCAGTGGCACATCTAAGCATCACTAATGGAGTGCAACTAGAGTAGCAGGAGAGTCCTTTCCTTTTAAAAAATGTTACTCCCAGAACAAGCTAGTGGGACCTAGGGGCTGCGTTTATCATAGGTTAACCCTGCCAGCTGCAGCAGGAGTTGTCTAGTGAGAGCTAGAGATATTGTGGATAAAATAAGAAATGGCTCCAAACTTTTGCCCCAAACCACAAAACAGACTGGAGATCTTCCCCTAAATTTGCAAAACTTTAAGTCACTGATAGCTACAGACTAATTTTAGAGCTGAGCACAAGACAAAGAAATAAGAAAAATAATCAACAGAAATGATGAAATGAAAATTCTGTCAGGTTAATTGGGATTTGTCTGGATATAGTGAGAATGTAATATGGAATTGAAACTTACACCCCTAAAAACATATGTGACAACCTAACCTATGGCAAAGTACTTTCTATGGAGTCAAACTAAAATTTGGGTAACACAAAGGCCAACAAAAGTTTTTAAGATATACTCAATAAAACTAGAGTTACACTCTGATTTTTTGTCTTTTTATCATGTTCTACCAATTCCATCATTGCTAAGGTCTTTATAAAATGTCAAAGGACTCTGACCTTCCGGTGAGATATCTGGAGCTTCATGAACCATTTGATAGAAGGAGTACTCCTATATAACATTTTGCAGTTGAGCATCTGCACATGCACAAACAGGCAGGAATGCAAGATGCAAAAATATCCCATTAATTTAGACTGTTTCCCAATAGAAATGTACTGAAAATACATTCATTTCTAGTTCCTGTGAGATTAGGCAAATGTAAATAATGCCAGATTTATTGAAAAGGATTGCATTCTTTGTCTTGCTCCTAGTCCAATATGGGGATTAACAAACAGAATAATAAAAACAGCAAAACTAATAAGGGGCACTCAGTATTTTTGTTTTGTTGGGTTGAGTGAAATTTGTGCCAAACAACATTTTGAATTCTTCCCCAAATCTAGATGGTCTGATACACTAAATTCATGCTCACACACACTAAATGCCAACAAACTAGCTTTTGGTTCAACTAAGAATCAGGACACAGAAGGGATTAAAGACCAGTGAAACCCAGACTGCAGAAAAAGGGGAAAAAAGGCTGAGCAGAATCTCTTTTTGTTGTCGTTGTTGTTGGAGTAAATTCCAGACTCCTATCAGGTTTGGGTTTTGGGAGAACTGACTGGGAAAGTCAAGGATTCATGCTTCAGCAAAATGCAGCTATTTGCCCTTGTATAAAACACAACCTCACATCCTCAAGAACACCACTTACCATTTCCACTAACAGCCTCCTGGCAAACTGCAGGTTCAAACAGCACTGCATCCTCTCTTTAATATCTGGCACCAAAATTCCCCATGAGTCAAAAGACAGAGGCGTATTCAGAGTAAGTGTTCTGAGCAGACTGCAGACCTGTGCTGTGCAGAAGAGATGCTTCATCTACCAAGCTCTCCCCTTCCCTCATGTCCCATCCCTATACATTGACGGGGTATAATAAGCTACAACTTAAGTTTCTTTGTTGTTGAAGTTGACCTTTATCTTGCAGCCCTAATGAAGTCTTTTGATGTGCTCCTAAGATACACAGCCTCCTTTTTAGCATTCTATTTGCTGTGTCGGCTTTAACCAGTGGGCTCACGAAGAACATAAGTTTTCATGCAATGCCTCCCTTGGGTTCCAATTGTTCTTTTCTCCCATAGTTGTCCTTGAGTCATGCCATTTTGAAACATCACCAACCCATAAGCAGCCTGTCAGTGGGGAATTAGGACAACGTGTCTTTCACACCAATGATGAACACACCCGCTTGGCCCCTGCATTATGATCACCACCAACAGGAGCAATACAGGAACAGAGTGGGAGAGAAAAGATGAAGTTTGTGTATGTTGGGGAGATAATTAGCTAAAATACAATGGAGAGGGAACTACTGGTGTGATGGATAATGCGGAATCAAACCGCCACCCAAGTCCTGTGAGGTTGAAACCACCCCTCCTCAAAGCAGCTGCTCTTAGCAGGTGTTTGAAAACTCTCCCCAGAAAGCCAGACGTGTTCTCTATTAGTGATTTGCATTAAAAAAAAAAAAAAAAAAAGAGTGATTGGGAGCTACATACCCTGTAGGTGCACTAAGCAAATTGGCCAGCCTAATTATTATTTTTGGTATGTCTAATTAAATAGACAAAAGGCCCTCCCTTCACTCTTGCTGTGGGCAGGAGCTCCACTGGAATATGCATAATGTCCCCTCATTTGCCCAGGCAGATGAGCCTTTCCCTTTTCCCCTAGGAGATCTGCATTGACAACTGCCCATGGCTTACCAACACTTACCCAGACACAGAGCCAGATCTTCAGAGGGGAAGGAAAAGGGGGCAAATGAATCCCGTTCTGTTAAAAACCACTGGACGATGCTGTGTTATGTATCATGCCTTTGTTGCAGGTTAGAAGTGTGCTATGGCCCTTGCGAGCAGAACTTGCCATCACAGAGCCTGTCAAATATTTTCTGCACACTGCTGGCCAAATTTCCCTGAATTTACTTTATGGGGACTCCAAAAGCGCCATATTTATCCCTGGGTTTTCTGACATTTTTCCAGCATTCAGCTTTTGACCTGCTCTGCAATTACACGGCACCACAGACCTTCCTTACAGAGCCTCTGCCAACCTGCTGGTTTCACCACTCTGTGACACCAGCCCTTTATGAGCTACGTACAAAGTCTTCCAATGACTTGAGTCACTGAAGAGTTTCAGCCCCACACTGACACAGTCAAATCCTCTGGAATCCAAAGCTTTCAACTGAAAAAGCACACAATTTCAGGACCTTTTGTCTGCGAGGTCTTTTGCTCCTTTTAAATAGTTGGTGCTGGTGATTTCCACTAATGCCAACACAAAGATAGTAGTCACATAAGCGAGGAAGAGTTTATGTCCATGGTGGAAATTAAAGAGTTTTCATACATTTCAGAGCCAGATCATTAATAAATGACAAAATCTACTCCCATGTTTATATGATACAGAAGCACTAGTGTTTTTACTGCATATATGGACAAAAGCTTCTCCTTTTTTGTCACTCAAAGAGACAGGGATAGAGAAGTATCATGTCATTATATGTATATATATGTATGTATAGAAATGTACTGATACAAGAAAATAAATAGAATAACTTGTCCTGCATAACTGACCATCTTATGGGTGAAGTATCACAAAATCAGTTTTGTCAGAAAACCTTTCACAGAAAACACCTTATCACTTGTGATCCATTGAGTGGTCACTTAGCAAAGCCTTCCAAATCCACCATGCAGCATGGAAAAGCAAAAGAGTAGATCCTGATTCTTGCTACACCTGTGAAAATCCTGAATAACTCCCTGGTACTAAGAGAAGTTGTCAGCTTCCACAACAGGTTTATCCACATAAGCTGATAAAGGTGCAGAAAACTCCTCAAAATTTACTTTTCCAAAAACAGAGTTGCTTCAGTTCAAGCAGAAACAACATGGTCAGATAAAATGTAAAATATTTGCTTTATCCTAATGAAATTACACACCTCTACAGCTCGTCCTAACATAGGTTTGAAAAACCTATGTTGCTGTCACTGCTGTTAAACTTTGTTAAGTCGGTGCCTGATGCTTCACTTCTTAACAAGGCAGTTATTTGTTTCCCAGGCAATCGCTGGCACCTGCCTGCCTTTTAAAATCAGATAATAATTGAATATGAGGAAAGTGAGATGAAGTAAAGGAGATTTAATAAATAGAATCTTTGCTGCAGAGGGAATTTCTGTGGCAGTGATTACGTTACTAATTGATCAGCACATTGCCTGAGAGAAGCCAGAGACAACAATTAAACTTAGCAGTGTGGCTGAAAGCGATGCAGTCAACTACCTCCTCGGCTTTCGCTGTCCGCTGGTTTCACCTGGATTGGTCTGTTCATCTGTAAAAGAAACCAAAGAGAGACATATTTAGCAATGGAATCAAACCTTGTTATACAGAGCCTTGCTTTGTATTTTACCGTGCATCACAGTTAGCATCAGAATAGACTCCATGAGGAGGGAAAAAAGCAATTAGTAAGCAAAGAAATGACAACAGAGCACAGGCTGCTTGGGCAGCTTCTTGGTCTGAGGTGAATCAGTGTCCCCCATTTACCTAACAGGGGCTCTGCTGAATCACACCAGGTGAGGGATCACACAGGTCATGAAATTTTAAAAATAACTTTTTAAATTTCTAATAGTTCCTTCTGGAAACACTGTGTCAGAACAGAAGTACTTTGTTAGAACATATGGTTCAGTGAAACTTTAATTGCAAAGGTTTCTTGAGATTGTAATGGTGAAAAGAAAATGGGAAAGTGAATTCCACCTCAACTACTGGCTCAGTAGGACAGTCAGTTGTATGACTATCAGAGTCATACCAGGGGAATGAGACTTAGATCTGGCTTGTCCACATGCCATGGAAATGCTGGGTGTTGAGGATTTTTTTGAGAGGGGGGGTGTAGTATGCAAGTCAAAACCTTGCCATTGTGCTGTGAATATGATTTATGTTCTCTGACTTATCCCTGTTGCTTTTATCCTTAGGTTTGGCACCTATGGAAAGGGTAAGCTCAAACAGGCATCACAAGGAGCAGGAATTTAGATGGCAATGGAAATCTTCCTAACAAAGACCAAAAAATTGCTGATAAGTATCACAGGATGCTTCCCTCACCTCAAAATAAAAAACAAACAAACAAACAAACAAACAAGAGGCAGATGGGGGTTAAATTGAATATGCATACTTTACAGAGACTGATGTCCCCCACAGGGATCCCACAATAATTGTGGCAAGTCCAGTAAAGCTATTCTGGCTCTCAGGCAGAATGCAAAGGTTCTCAGAGCTGCCCTCCATGTCTTGCCTGCAAAAATCATTGACCATAGCCACCCCTGTGCTCTCAGACACTGGGGCCAAAAGCCACAGACCTGCTGAAGCTTTGTGCTGGAGTCAGGGTTTAGCCTGCAGATGCAGGGATTATAAATTTTATTCCTGATTCTTCCCAATCCCAGACAGGTATAGATCTGAATCATCGTCTTTTCTCTAGAAAACATTGGAAAAACTAATCTTATATCTCTTGGCTTTGCAATGAATGACTTGCAAGCCTTTTAGTTGTCATGTCCTGTATCTAGTTAGTACTACTATTTAATATCTAAATATTTTACTACTCATTTTCTAGCATCTCTATGCTTCTCCTCCAGTGTTTCCATTACCTTGGAGACCAGTAGGGGTGATTCTGCCCTTCCCTTATTTGTGGCTAATTACAGTTGGGCAGCAAAGCTGTTAGGTTTCTTTTTTCTGTTTTTCCTATTTTTTTGAAGTAGTTCATAATCATTTAGATTTATTCTAATTGCTCTGCACACGTATTTAGTAATAAAAATTTATCAAACTGGCTGACAAGTAGGTTAAGATGATGGAGAGCCTAGCAGATCCTGCTGCATTGTTGTCTCAAGAGGAAAATGTACTTAGCCATAAACTGACTACAGTTAGATTCACACTTGGAAAAAGAAGGATCAATGGCTCCAGACACTACTGAGCAATTTCTGTTCTCCTGTATGCCTGTATCCTCTAAAAAGCTCCAGACATTTTAAGTGCTAAAACCAGCAAAGAATCTGGTACTGGATAAACCTTGTATCAGACCCTGCTTCTGCAACTATAAAGATCTGTCATTCACACACGTGTATCATAAGATACTATCAGGGCCGGAGGCAATGTATTTGGCATCAGCAGGACAGACAGCCTGCCATAGCTCTCCTGTAACCACATGTGAGTAGCTAGCTGCTATAGACATTTAAAGATCTGTTAAACATAGGTGATGAGTGTGATTTATGTCATATAAGTAAAAATGTCTAAAATGTGTGATTTTAAGCCACTTCTCAGACTGGTGTCTGAGATGAATGTGATGAATAGTTCTCTGCAGTGCCTGTTCCTCTCCACTGATCACAAAGGTAGTCTATGCAGGAAGGTTAGAGTTAGGTGAGATGAATCACAGAATCACAGAACTGTAGGGGTTGGAAGGGACCTTGAAAGATCATTGGGTCCAACCCCCCTGCCAAAGCAGGTTCCTCAGAGCAGGCTGCCCAGGTAGGAGTCCAGACGGGCCTTGAATATATCCAGAGAAGGAGACTCCACAACCTCTCTAGGCAGCTTGTTCCAGTGCTCCGTCACCCTCACCGTGAAGAAGTTCTTTCGCATGTCGGTGCGGAACTTCCTGTGTTCCATCTTGCGGCCATTGCCCCTTGTCCTGTCCCCACAAACCACTGAAAAGAGGTTGGCCAAATCCCTCTGTCTCCCACCCCTCAGATATTTATAGACATTGATAAGATCCCCCCTTAGTCTCCTCTTCTCCAGGCTGAACAGACCCAGGTCTCTCAGCCTGTCCTCATAGGAAAGATGCTCCAGGCCCCCTATCATCTTTGTGGCCTTCCGCTGCACTCTTTCCAGGAGAAAACCACATCTTAGTCCCCATACACAGGATAATAAAGCTGAATACACCTCTGTCTCCCTGCTCTGATTTCCCCCATTGTAACTGGTTTTTGTTTACAGCAGGTTGGTGTTGACATCATCCATATACCAAGGTCCGACTCCAGAGCTGTTAACTGACAGATGCACTCACTGTCTATATATGGGTTCCTACTGTGGATACAATGGCTAATCTAACTTCAGTGGTGAGAGGAGGTCCCTGCTGCTTATGCCAAAACAGCCAGAACCTGCATCCCAGGCAATCAGAAAGAGAAACAGTCACATCAGCTAAGAATTTAGAAGAGGTGTGCTAACGGCTGCAAAAATCACTGCTGAACTCAAGTAAACTTTGGATCCAGCCTTTGGAAGAACTGGAAATAGCTCTTCCTACTTGTGAAGAGCTGGATGTGGTCAGTTTGCCATCAGGCAAAGACCATCAGGCCCTTTAGCAAAGTGAGAGGAGATGATATTTGGTAACTTATTTTTTGAGATTGGGGCATGAGGGAGGAGAAGAAGAGAATCTCTGAGAAAAGGCAAAATAGAGGGGGGGAATGGGTATCCAACAGATGAAGAAAAAAATGAGGAAATTAATAAGTAAAAGGCTAGTGTAATTTAATGTACACTATGATTTATACACTTGACAACTTCTTTATAGACCAAAGAGAAAGCGCTGCATGCATGGAGCCCATAATATAAACTGAGATCATCTTGACATGAAAGACACCAATTACAGGGAGAAACATTGAAAGGAAAATAATTAAGTTTCTGCTCTCCATTTATGGAACTTTTTTTTTCCCTGTCCTTACACAGCCACTCTGGGTGCAAGCAGGTGGCAGAAAAAGGCTAAGTGGCAGAAAGAGGTACCTTCCCCAGTTTGGGGAAGCACCTGCCTGGATAGAAGGGATTTCAGAGGTTCAAGCTCTCTGCTTATTCTTCAGTTGAGAACTGTCATGGTTTTAATGCAAAGAAACCAAATTTTTTACTCCAAAGCACAGTCCCCTGAATAGTCTTTCGAGGAATAATGGTATAGATATCTTTAATACCTGTCCTGCCTTGGTGGACCCTTAGAGTGTGATAGGAGAAAGGAGTCCTACGGCACTCAACTGGGCTCACAACAGGAGGAAAATGCGTTGGAGTAAATGAGGTTGTGTAATGCCATCTTTGCCCTGAACTGGAAAGGATGGTGACCCCAAATTACTGCTTTCAAATGCCTTCTGAGGGAAGAGTTCATGTCATTACACTGCAGATAGACAGTGCCACTTAGTGAAGATGCCTCTTCTCAGTTTTGTGAGAACTCGAACCCAGAATTGGTAGATTTACTTTTGAGAGAGCCAGCACATGCAGCCTTAAAAACACTGTGTCTCAGTGTCTAAAGCACAGTTTCTCCAGCCTTTGGGAAGGATCCATCATGTGCTTTACATTCACCCTACTACATGGAGCACAACTTAGGCTGGTATCCAAACACCTAGTACCTGCTGGGTCTGGCTGTGTATATAAGGGATTTGTGTTACATTTTACTCTTGTCTCGGGAAATCCAAGGCAGGCACCGATGAAACTTCTCTTCCACATTGTCCTGGTTTCAGTTAGGACATTTATTTTTCCTCCTAGTAGCTGGTAGGGTGCTATGGTTTGGATTAGAATGAGAAGAGCACTGATAACATGCTGATGTTTTAATTGTTGCAGAGCAGTGCTTACACTAAGCCAAGGACTTTTCAGCTTCTCGCTCTGTCCTGCCAGCAGGCAGGCTAGGGGTGCAGCAAGAGCTGGGAGGGGACAGACCCAGGACAGCTGACCCAAACTGGCCAAAGGGATATTCCATACCATCTGATGTCATGCTAAACAAAATATAGGGGTGGCTAGCGGGGGTGGGGGGGGGCGGCTGCTCGGGGATAGGCTGGGCATCATCAGGAATAAGGGAAAATACTAAGGATGGAAACTTGCCTTGAACAGTTTCAAATGAGACCAGAGACAGGAAGGAAAAGTGAGGAGGGGGCTGCTGAAGATCACTGAAATGCCACTAATGGTTAGGAAGATGATGTCCAAGGCAGAAGCGAACACTGTTGGGGATAATCTGCTGGCTGTGCTAAAGGATTAAGTCACTTCAGGAGACAAAATAATAATAAAAATATATAAAAAACAATTCTAGATTGTATGATGTATGAGACCATGGAAGATGACTACATTGATCATTTATGTAATAATAGTCTTTCCTCCCCTCCTTACAGGGCTTAAGAAATGTGAATATTCCCTGACAACAGATCAGTTGGGTATGATTAAGGCTTTGTATCAAAAACTGTGAGGAAAGGTATTCTGTTGTCCATGTTTACTGAAGTTCCCAAATAGTCAGGCTGGAACAGTCTAGAGAGTAGAGGTGTTGACCTCTGTTAAGGCCTGCTTAGAGCTCTACATTGCCTTCTGGATGAATTTAATCATATCATTGTATGTCTCTTTCTCAGCTTTCTCTTCTGTAAAATGAATACAAAGACACCCTAATGTACCATGAAGGTGGTTGATGAAAAAATGGTTCTAAATGTTGGTGTTAAACAAACAAACAAACAGGGTTCCATAATTTCTATGCCTGAACCATGTGGGCAGACATAATGGCAAATAACAAATTCTTCTTGCCCAACCATGTTCTGTTCTGTTGGGTGTTGTTCAGACATCATCCCTCTAAATCAATGATCAAACACTGCTGTGACCTGATGGCAAAGGATAGGATGTAGATAGGAGCTAGCAGGTCTTAGCAAATGCGTATTGGGCATTACTGCATCTGTGTACCCAGATCCTAATCCCATCCTCAAACATTTGCTTCCTAAAGACACCATGTATTTCTTGGTGATCTCATGATGTTAACTAGACACATGGATAGTTTAATAACTGACCTGAAATTTCCAGAAAATATGGCTACTCCTTATTGCTTCAGAGGGAAAGTTCTTTCTGTTCAAAACCATCCCCCAAAATACCAAAAGAAATTTCCTTTTACCACCTCTGCTGACCTTCTGGGGGCCTGCCATGTAAACAACAGTAATCCCACTTAGGTCAACACAACTACTTATGTGAGTAAAAGTATTGGCATGAATGTGTTTCAAGAGTGGGTCATAACTTTTAAAGCATTGAGCAAAATCTACTGTGATTGAAGGCCCTAAGGAAATACAAAGTATATTAGTGTCAAAGTTGGAAAGGCCAAGAAAATCCCCTATAACTGAACTGTGTGTGTGCAATTGCAAAGTTCAAGTAAATCACTCTGTACCTGATTCTGAGTGACATAACTGAATTACAGTAATCTAAACTAGATAGCCCTGAGAGTGAATCCAAAGCAATCTCCTCTCTGAAGAAAAAAAAAAATAAACTCAGGGCCCAGGTCCTCAGCTCAGGGAAATTTCCATAAACATTACAGAATCAGGAAAGCTGTTTCAACATGGGTTAGCTACACAGACAGCCTTTTGTATTTGTATACTGCAGCTATAAAGCACAGAGCAAAAACCTACTCCTGTGGGACCAGAGGTAAGTTGCATGAATTGCCATGTGATTACATGTTAAGCATACTTTTGTGTGGGCAGCACAAATTGATACAGCGTTGGATTAATGAAAAAGCAGGGAGAGGAAATGCTTTAGAAAGTTTGATGAAAAAATCACATTGGCCTGACTTGTGGGAAGCACTCACTAGTAATGAATTGCATCTGAAATGACTCTATCCCAAACCTTATCTGGCTAGCAGACTCTTAATTCCTCCCTACCACTGTCTTCCTGGCCTGACTAGATATGTGTCATAGACATGTACACAAATAGATGAGAAGACCTGAAATGGGAATGTATGAGGTATGAAAAAAATATCTTGAAGGGTCTGACCTTTACAAATCAGTCAATGCTCTGGTGCCTACCCCCAAGAATGATTGCTACTGGCCATCCCCACACCCCGAGTATTTTCTACATATCATATAAAACACATTATGAACCATCCATCTAACTATTGATTCATCTTTCCACTTGTCTCGTGTAGATGAACCTAGAGGGGGCTTAAGTTCAGTTCAAGTTCATGTGCACAGCCTATGGCTTCTAATCCAAAACTTCCTCCCTGCAAAACAGTTTGGTCTGGAGTTTGAAGAAACCGCTGATCCTGTTAGCAACAAAATAAAGGCTTGCCAATTCCACAGATCCTTTGGTTTGTTCTTGGGGATGCTGAGTGTGTGCGCTACACATCACAGTGTCTCTGTCTTTACATGAAATGGGGAGGGCCAGAGGGGTTGATGGATCTCTTTATCAGGGAGCGGAGTGATAGGACAAGGAGCAATGGGTTTAAACTATAAAGGAGTAGATTTAGATTAGAATATTAGGAAGAAATTCTTTACTGTGAAGGTGGTGAGGGACTAGAACAGGTTGCCCAGAGAAGCTGTGGATGCCCCATCCCTGAAAGTGCTCAAGGCCAGGCTGGATGGGGCTTTGGGCAACCTGGGCTGGTGGGAGGTGTCCTGCCCATGGCAGGTGGGTGGAATTAGATGGTCTTTAAGGTCCCTTCCAACCCAAGCCATTCTGTCATTATGTTATTCTATGATCTCAGTGCTTTGTGGGAACACCCAGTGCTCAGCAGGCTTGAGGAGAGTAAGAGGAACAAAACACAGGGTGCTTGGAGCAACAGAGCCTTATTTCTCAAAGCAAGAGAGACAGTACAGCTTGTGTTTTTGAGTATTTATAAATACTGTTTCATATGCAAATCTGCACATGGAAGACACAAGCAGGAGATCCCCTTAGAGCTCTGGGCAGTCACACAGTAAACAATGTCATTAGATAGGTCTGCTTTCACATGCTAGGCTGTGTCACCACACACATGGTGTGCCCTAAGGTACTGCTGCGTTTGTACTCATGGCTCTTGCCAGGTGCTTGTGCACTTGACCTTTCCTTGGATAGAAGAGGGCCTGGTAGATGTTGACTTCTAGTCATAGCCACGTTCACAATGACATGTAGGAACTTGGAGACACTTTTAGCTTGGTGTCTGTAGTCCATGGCCACTTGCATATGTGAGAAGTCCCTGGGCATTCAGTGAGTAGTGAGCATACCCAGGCATGCAAAGTGTCCCAGGCTTGGCGCAGTGGTGATGCTAAGTTATATATAAGGGACTGTTTGTCTGAGGATCCTGACAGTAGAGGTGTAAGTCTAGAAGGGACACTACTCATTAAATCTACTTCCCCACTGATACCAGAAGCAATCACAATATGAAATTCTGTTCATAAATGCATCCCATTCTGATATAAAACCAAGTCTTTTGCTGTCCTTACCTCCCATCTTCTCTAATACAAATAGGAATAAGCTTTTCCGTATCGTCACCTCTCTTCTAATTTCCCACTTGAGTTTATTTCAAGATAATTTACATCCAATTTTAAAATGTGCCCAAACGATCTTTTATCTAAAATGGTTCTTCTCTATCCCTGGCATTTTCTATTAGCCAACTCTGTATGCGTTTAGCAGAGCAACCACGTCCTCTTTTAGCTTAGATATTGTGATCTCAACGCAGGGCAGAGCAGCAGCATAATCCACACATATGAAAGTAGCCCATACAGATACAGCCTTAAACTAGTCAGCATAGCTCACAAATAACAGCACATAGGTGGTCACATAGAACTTAAATGAGTGATATCAGTAAGTGCTGAGGGTCCTAGATCCACTTTGCAATGTGTGCTCAGCTCAGGTGTTTGCAGTTGTGTGGTTATCAGCGCCTGAACTGCCTAGTTTAAAGCCTGCTCTCAGACTCTTTATGTGAGCTGGCTCACAGATGCTCTCAGTGTTGATTGGCTCTGAGGTTCCCCAGAGCTGCCTGCAGCTGGTGCTCATTCAGGCAGAGGCATAGCCCAGAGGGTGCTCAGGAGCTGCCTTGCTGAGGAAGCACAGATAAGGGGAAAGGATGGGGGTGTTGTCTGCGTACAGGGCATGTCACAATTTTCTGTATGTTGGGTGCACTCTCCACAGAGGCCAGAGGCCTCTTCGCTGTGGATTTCAGTGGGACAGGCAAGCAAGCCAGAGAGACAGATGTACTACTCAAGGCGTTATAGACTTAACCCTTGCCCCCTCACTTAGAGATGAACATCTGTTCTCATCTTTTCTTTATCCTGAGCCCATGACCTCTGGCTGTTGGCACTTCTCTGCTGTGCTCTTCATTCTCTAAGCTTTATGTCTTCTGAAGCAAGACCCAAATGCTGTCTTTGCCACTAATGGTTGCTTGGCTTGCCTTTGCAGATTTTAGGCAAGGCCAAGCTCCCATTGACTTCAGTGTTTTGAGTTCAAAAGTAGCTTGGCCACCATCCATCCAAGCAGATTAGACCTTCTGTGCTTGTGGCTTTGTATGCCTGTCCACAAAGATAAGAACCACAGCCAGCCCTTTTGCCCATGGAGAAATTCTTTCCACAGCAGTACCATTTAACAAACAACTGAGTAAGCAGTGTAAATTAACTATCTACTTTCACCCACTGAGAGGTTTATGAAATAAATGCACTCCCTCTGATGTAGATGTGCAGGTAGCCTCAAGGCCTGAACTCAAGCACAGTCTCCCCAGGAACTGAAAAAAGGCATCACAGGGTTAATGCTGCAAGCAGGGTTTTCCTTGGAACTGGAATAACCCCAGTCTGAGCCAGAACACTGGTCCTGCTTTCAAGAGTGTTTCTGCTCTTTCTTATACCCCAATTTCCCCTTTCCCAAGATTTAAGTTCATCCATGGGGGAAACTTGCCACAGGATAGCAGATAGTCCATTCTCTCAATCCCACATCCCAGGAGGACCAGACCTAAACCTATCCCAAGTAGGATGCTGTGGCATTTCTGAACCATAGGGGCTTCCTTCTCGTGGCATGTCCCTATCATGATATAGGTGGTATGGCTGCACTCTCAGTTCTATCGATAAATAAATGTAGTCTAATTATTTTAAGATAACCTGAAATAAGTCCTGTTCAAGCAAAAGCAAAGCAAAACAGAAAAAAACAAATAAAACCAACCAACCAACCAAAAAAACCCACCACAACCCAAAAACAAACAAACAAAAAACCAGCAGCCATGCCACCTTCTCCTCTGCTTTGTCTAAACTGATTTGAAATCACACCTCAAATCAGATATGTGAAAACCTTGCCTACAGATAAACCTCTTAGCTGCGTGCTAGATCAGGGCTGCAGTTCCTGATGGAAAATAACAAATAATAATGATAAAAAAAAAAAAAGGCAAACAAGGAAAGACTCAGGGAAAGAATAAGATTATCTCAATCTTGACACTGCCCCTTTAAAGAAAATCTTCTGTGGAAGGGTTTAGAGCATTAACTTATGCTTCAGTCCTCTTTCACAGCTAGGAAATGCATATTGGAAGGGGATTTTAAACCTATTCAAACACCCAAGTCAGCCCTCTGTTTGTTCCTAATGGTGAATGAATGAGTGAATAGGCACAAACAGGAACCTTGCAAATATCAGTACGGCTTTCAAAAAGAAGAGAAAGCAAAAATCCTTAGCTCTCCAAACATTTCCCAAATTGGGAAAACATAGAAAGATTAAGGAAAAAAAAAAAAAAGACAAAAAACAACCCTAACACCAAAGCTACGATCTTTCCAGATTCCCAGTCCTCAGAGTCAGTGATTCCCTGTGCTCATTTCAGCCCATCCAGAATCAGGCCCTCCAACTCTAGAGGAGCTTCCCCTCACCCCCATCAGTGTATAATTGGTATCATCTGGTCCTACGTTTTGACAATTATCTATAACATAATTATGAGACTGATGAGTATCGCTGATTAATTATGCCATCCTTCAAAGTTGATCTGGATACTTACAATAAACAAACACCCTGGTTGGGCAACAAAGGTGATTTTCTGTGACTGTTCCAGCCAGCAAAGGCTAGCAATTTCATTCCACCATGCAGGGATGTGGTTGGAGACTCCCAGGGATTCGTTTCTGATCTGTCATACATGTGGTGCTGCTTCTCTTCTGGTTTCTGACTGCACCCTGCTTTCCCCCTCCCAAATGATAAATATTTCTTCTCGACTGAGAGCTATCTACCAAGAGTGATGTCTGATACTAATGCATTGCTGATGCTTTCCTCCTCTAATTATGCCCAAACATTGTATTTCTTTCTTTTTCTCTCTGAACAACCACATTTTTTTTTTGCATCAACATGCACCAAAGCATTAAACAAGACATTCCATTAATTTCTTCATCATCATAACTTAAGTCTGGGACATACCCTTTAAATATTCATTCAGCTATGAAAACTGGGCATTAAAATTTTAATAATGTCAAGCTCATTTGAACTGAGCTCCTGGGGGACTATTACGATACAATTAGAATAAATATGATGATTGATTTGGTGTAAAGGTTCACCTGTCCACATCTGTTAGTGGCCGGAATCAGCAAGCCACCTCTGGCATTACAGCTGATAGCTTCAGGTTATTTACTCCCTCCCTCCTCGCCCCCATCGACTTTCCACTTGGTTGCCAGCTCAACCCCCCAACTTTCTGTGTGTTCAGCTTGGGTAAGGTTGGAAGAAGTAAACCAGAGAGGCCCCACGGAGAAGAGACAATGCTTTCCTCCCTCCTCTCCCTCTTTGTGCTGTGGCATTTGATTAAAGACAGAGGGTTGATCAGAGCCCCTAGAAGTTCAGCCATAAACTTTCTGGCAGTATTAGCCATTAACCTTTTTACAGTATGTGTCTGAACTCCCAGGGTCTGATTCTTTTGTGGGGGTCAGGAGCAGGCCTATGCAACACTGACATGGCTGAACCAACGCAGAGGAGAGCAAGGCTTGCTGCTTTCTAGCAGCGTCCTTCCAAAATCACAAAAAAGAAACAGTATCACGTTGTGACACTGAGAGGATAAAAACACAGCGAGGGAAACAGAGCAAGAAATCATGCTACTTAAGGAACCTTCTGTTTCAAACACGGGATGTTCTCAAATATACAGACAGATAATTAAAAGACTTTGGTCCACTGGGTGCTGAGCATATTTGAAAATTTGGGCCAGATTTCACTTTCTCTCCCCTGCAGTGTGAATTAGGTGCTACATGGTATAAACATGAAATGAGAGAAATCAGAACCACAAGAACAGAGAATAAACAGTTTTGTTTATTTTGGTTCTTACTATCATCTACTTTAAATAAACTACTCATTGATCCTTTGAATTATGATATAATGCAAACCTCTCTATTTAAAAGTAACACCAATCTAGCACCACATACAAGCACTGCCAGTGTTTTTAGCTTTATGCTTTACCATCAGTCTCCGGACATATGGTGCTTTCCTTAAATCCTCAGCTTCTGGCCCCTCAAAACTTTTTAACACATTTTTTTTTTTTTTCTTTTCCAGAAGAAAAGAAAATTCTTAATGCTCGAAACAGAACTCAACAACAACAAAAAATAATAATAAAAAGAATACATGGAAATAAAATCTCTTATTTGTATTATCATATCATACATGATTGCTCAAGATAATTTATGATTGATGCATCTTTACAGAAGGCAATGTTAATTGCTATAAGCATTATTTGCTTTTTACTGCTTCAGGCTGTTTCTTTCCTGTTTGTGCTTTGCTTAAAGATACTGATCCTAAATCTGTCACTTTCTTTTTCAAATTCAAATCAAGTCCAGCTCCTGTTCCCATGCATTTTCTCTACTTCCTGCATTATTTACTTTTCCTAACAAAGTAAAAATTTACAGCCCCAGAACGCATTTTCTGTTGGAAACTAAAACAAACAAGCAAATCCTTTGATTAAATTCTATAGGACAAAAATGTACATATGTGTATCTTTAGAAAATTCCTTACATTTAGGATCTGCTCTTACTACCAGCAGCTCATTGCCGCTTTTCTGTGATGGACCTGGTGCTTTAGGTAGTGTACTTAGCCACGAGACAAAATCCTTCATAACATTTATGATCATTTGAGATCAACAGGTCTGTTTTTAGTGTTTAATACCGCTCTCCAAGATGCTCTTTGTTGTTTGCTTTGTTATCAAGATACTTTAACCATAATTCTCGAGCAAGTTATACAATGACTTTTCCCACGTGAACCCCTTTACTTTTGTAATCTCTGCTTGAAAGATCAGAGTTTTCCAGTGAGGGAACTGCAGGCCTAGTTAGATGAGCTCCTGTGACAACCCTTGTTATTTGCTATCAGATCACATAACTGAGGTGACACAGGAGAACTGGTTGGAGTTTCTAACCTGACAGTGAAAAGGAAAATTTCCTGGCCTAAGACTATCATGGGCAGTAAGGGCCAGGATTTAGTACTGACTTTTTAAGCCATGCCCATTTGATTCCCGAAAGCATCCAGAAGCACAAGATGTCAACCCCTGCCAGTACTACAGGCCGTTACCAAAGATGTTTCAGTGCAATGAGTCCAACCTAGTCCTGTACAACTTCTATGTCCCTTTGGGGCCCCCTCCCTGTCCCAAATAAGAGATGATTTAAAATAAACTCAGCCATTGCACACTATGATACAGAGACCAGAAAGGGAATAAATTTTATTAGATGTTGTTTAATAAATGTTTATTAGATGTTGGTTTTCTCAGAGGAAAAGAAGCAATTTGGAAAGTCTGAACCCTAATTGCTGTGATTTATAAAATTTAAAAAGTTATAAAAAAATTTTAAAAAGTTATAAAATGCTATATAAGCTCTCAGTATTATTATAATGTGCCATGCTCTGCATAATGTATACCTTTGCAATATTACCCCTTGGTTGTTCAATACTACAGAACTGCTGCTTCTATTTGAGTTAATAGCTTCATAGGTTGGTAATTTAATAAAACAGACTGCTTAAACCAGCAAGGTTTTGATTAAATGGTGTGTGTGCAAAGGGGAATTCATATTTGTTAGAGGCTCCATAAATCCAAGGTATCAAGGCACAGATAATACCAGTATAATAGTCAATTACAGAGCGGGGAAGGAAGGGCAGAGCTGGAAGACATCTTGGACAGCAGTGTTATGTACCGCTGCAGTCAGGTATCTGGGGCTGCTCTCATGAGCGAGCGACGGGGTGCAAATGCAGATCAGACTGCACTTCTCCCACCTCTCCCAGGGATTTTCCAGAGGCTGGGAAGCTCTTCATGACTTAAGAAAGAAACTGTACTGCTTCTTTCCAGCTGGCCTTACTCTCCTGGTTTAACTGTAACACCACACAGAAAATAGGAAATAAGGGGAAAAGTCCTACTTAATGAAAGGACTCTGCTTGCACCTAAATCCCAGCCATCTCATGAAACTGCCTTCCTGAAATAAGCACCCGGCCTTGCCCATGCAGAGAAATGGGCTGCCTGGCGTCCTCCAGAGGGAGCTCTTGACTGCCTAAATTTAGACATAAATTATGCAGACCCAATTTCCTAGATGGAGAAATTAAGGGTTTACTCTGGGAATCCTGCTTCATTAGGTACTTGAAATGAAGTTAGTTACTTCACTGTGCAGGCTGGATTGCACCTTTGACTCCACTGACGGCCCTGCTGCAGTGATTTTGGACTTTGGGAGCAGTTCTGGGGACTTCTGCTGTCTGCTGGAGCCGGTAGGAAACCTATCCGTGAGCTTTGGGGAACAATGGAACAAATCCCTCCATCTTGGCACTTTTCTGTGCTGTAAATGCCAATTCATAGCTGCTTCTTTGCTGGCACCACTGAGAGTTAAAAGTTTTGTTCTTGTAACATTTCTCAAGACCTGCAGCTTAGGCAAATATGAAATCAAAGAGATCCTTTCTTTTGTGTCCTATGTCCCTCTGACCCCAAAGAACAAAGTGAGTAAGCCAGGCACAGCTACCCTGTCTATTTCGTTTATAGAGAACAACACTCACAAAGCTAATGAGAGGTTTTTACGGCTGTTTGCTGAGCACTGATAGATAATCAGGAACAGGTCCAAGCTGCAAAGTTTTATCTGTTAAAAGGCTGAAATTTTCCATTATAAGGGCCAGCCACAAAATTCAGGTCCTGACTCAAACACAACTGGCTTAGGAGGTCCTGTGGCAGTTGTGGTGCTGGCCGGGCTCAAACTCATTCAGAGATCTGTCTCAATTAAAGTTACTCACATCTGTATCTGACCCAGCCAAGCTGCCCAGCCCAGCCACCTGCACTTCTCCAGGGCTCCATTGAGATGTGGGAAGCTGGTGAGGTCTCACATGGACGTGGGGATGCCTGGCCCTGCAGATCCAGCTCGGGGCTGGGGGTCTCAGGTTGTGCCCTGGGCAGGCTCTCTGGCAGGGCAGGGAGCGCTTTGTGTCTCCAGAAGAGCCAGCAATAGCATTTGCACTTTGTGGGGGAAGAGCTGGCTCAGCAGAATCAACAAATACTTGGAGAGTGGGAAGCCTGACATCAGAACTGGATATTTTTCCTTCTCCCTAGATGTTGTGCTCCAGCTGGACAATAGGTTACTGGTCCTGATACTTGTTAGTATCTAGCCAGCCTTATGAGAGGGATCAGGCTGCTTGATGGAAATTGTCCTCCTCAGTCTTAAAAGCTGTGAACTTAGATGAAGTTCAGCTTTCAGTAAAGTCTTGGGACAATTAGTTTGCTGCTCCAGGCACTATGCTCATTCCCCACAATAATCTTACTGGGGCATCATCAGAAATGTGGCTTCGATTCAAGTAACTTCACGCCGGGGCAGAATGTCTCTCTTCCCCCTGTGACAAGCTCGACTGAGCCAGCGCTGGACAAAGGGAATTCAAGATTCAGCTCCTGCACGTGAGATGGTGTGTGTGTGTGCGTATGTGTGTGTGTGTGTTTTAACTAAATCATTTATGGTCAATAATGCCAGGTTATTATAGGTCAATAACTTTCAATTATTCACTAGCCTTGCTGTGCTCCCACTGTCAGGCAGAACACCGGCATGTCGGCTCTCGAGAAGTAAAAAGCTCATGATGGGAGCTTTGGAAAAGCAAGCACAAACACAGCTTGAGCAGAGGAAAATAAAACAGAGGAAGGAGTGACAGTGAAAAGTCCCGGTTGCTCGCAAGAGTATCTTGAGGAACATGTGTGTGACATACTCTTCCTCATGCATGAATGCACACTCAGCCCTGAAATTCATACTTTCTGGGCTCCCAGCTGGTCAGATGTGAGGCAGCCCAGATCCCAGAGCTTTGGGACCACTAACTGATCCTGAGCTAACACTGCCTCTCATTAAGGCCTACGAGCTTGGGTTTAATGCCATGGTAGCCTGGGGGTTGTGTAAGCTTTGTGCATGGACAGATAATGGTCACGGTTGCCTGCACTGTACTGGGTGCCCAAGAGGGGAAGAGTGTATGTTTTGTTCAAGTCAGTGTGCAGATATTACTAAAGAAAGAAAAATATGGACATCAAAAATTGCAGAGCAATGTGAAAATGAGTGTGCTGCTCCTAACCAAATGTTTCAGGACAGCAAGATAGGGTGCTGGAGCTGTGGGATGGACCCTTCTCTTGTGAAGGGTGGGCACTGGAAAAGGAGCTTCTGTCTGGGAAGGGGAAGCAAAGTATCAGTCAAAGATTGAGGGGGAACACAAAGAAGAATAATTCCGTGTTTTTGTAGAGAACTGGGTAACTAAGATATTCACCTAGAAGACTTTTTGGCTCTTTACTGAGCAGTGCATCAACCCTACTTCCATCTGCGTCCTCTATGAAACAGCCCAGAGCTGAAAACATTTGTGTGTAGAGAGGGACTCAGCCGTGGGGACAAGTGTCACCTTTTCTGACATCTGAGGCAGCAGCCACTGCTGGAGGTGACATCCCCGGCAGCCTTGGCTTTGTTGCCTCCCACATTTGCACAGCTGCCATGGGCAATGAGGGGTTAATGGGAGCTCTGAAGAGCCGGTCCGTTTTGAATGTGAATAATGGGAATACTCTCCTTCAATCGCGTATTCAGCACAGGGATGTACAGAGGTATAAAGTTAATCACTAGCTGGGCCACCCCTATTTCCAGAAAAAGAACTTTAATACCTCCTTTATCCAATGAAGTACCATTGTTATACCTGCATATTATGAAGGGTTTATTAAACCGGTGATAATCTATTCAAGATAAAGTGATCTGTATGGCCAACTGAGCACAGATCAGACAGAATGATGGGAGGTTATTGTTAAAATATGCAAATTCACATCCTATTGAAATGCAAACCCTCCAGATAAGATTTTTTAATAAATCTGGTCTTTTTTCACTGCATGAAGGTAACCTAATGTTTATTGACTTCAAGACCATATAATGGAACGTAATATCTATTAGTCAGATCCTTGCCTCTCTTTCGATTACTGGAGGTACATGTTCTGGCTCCCGAAGAATTTTTGTTTTATGGTTTGGTACAAAAGAAGAGATTAAAAACCCTGAAATTAATTAACTTCCCTCTACTCAACACCCCCCTTCCTCTTCAACTGCTGTCATTTGTTACCCAAGTAAAAGGAAGCAGCACCCATCAGCTGAGAAACTGTCCACTGCTTTCAGATTTAGGAAAAAACAACCAAAAGGAGAAATGTGGCTAATGCAGAACATCCCTGTAGGGCAAAAGAGAAAAAATAAGACATTCAGATGCCTTCCTTGGGTTTACTATTGCTCTGTCAGTGAAAGTTGTGTAAAGTTTTATTTTACTCTCCTTTAAAACGGTGATGTGAAGTAGCCTGACCTGACTTATGGGTGTGCACATTTCTGGGTGTAAGGCAGGTTTAATGCATGTATTCAGCACGCTTTTATGATTTGTGGGGGAGAGGTGGCTACAGAACCAGATACGGCTCCAGATACCAAAGCAGCAGATGAAATAAAGGCTTTTATTTTAGTGAAATGCCAGCGCTGTGATAGCAGAAGTTGAGAACCCTTTTCTGCTTAAAGGTCGTTTCTTCTCAAATGCTGTAAAATCTACATGCTGATATAGATTGATCCGAGACTTGTTGTGCCTCGTGGAGGTTGCAGGTTTGTTTCTCACCCCAAAGTGAAGGTCAGCAGAGTGAGTGTAGCCTGAAACATAGCTTCCTAGCTCATTGGAAAAGCCCTCCCAGCTGTTCTGTGGTCAAATTGGGACTGCAATCATGTCTAGGGGTTCAATAAGCAACCGAAGCCAAGCAAGGTGGGAGGTGGAAGCAGCTGCCGAACGCTTGGTTACCTGCAGCATCTGTGCCTTCGCTGGCCCGCGTTGTTCTTTGCAGACAGGGCTGTGCAACAGCCCCGAGGGCAGACTCTTCACGTATGGCCAAAAAGCTTTACAAATATGCTCCCCTCTCTCACAGCAGACCTCTGGCTTCCACCGTAGCTGAAGAATAACCCAAGCTAAACCATTCCGGACGGCGTGCCTGTTAGGCTGATGGGGATGTGCATAAAATGTGCTGGCTGACTGCGTGCCTGCGGTGGGAACAGCGCTTTCCATCCCCAGCCTACACCGCTGCCAAAACACGGCCTCTCTGCCCAGGCACCCTCCTCATCAGTCACTTCACTGGGTATACCACCAGTTACAAATTAGCACTTAATCAAGATAAATCCCATAGGAAGGATATGGATAATATGCAATGCATTAAGCCTGCAAATTAAGATGGTCTGATTTAGCCCTGGCTTTAAAACTCCCCAGCTTGCATTAGGACTAATGATGAATGGATGTACGTCCCTGGTTGGACAGGAGCTCTGTCAGGGCACGGCTGCCCAGCAGTGACAAAGCGAGTGCGGAGCAAGTACTCTGCTCAATGTTCATTAGGGCCTTCCATACTCTCTCTGCTTGGGAATGTGCTTTCCCTTGCTGTGGATGGTTGTAATAGTGACACTTCTCCAGGATCTATCAAAGTAATGGTCCTGGAGTTCATTAATAAAACCTAACTGAAGGCACTGGTTGCTGGCATCATGTGCCCACTGATCAGAGCGGGGAAACTGAGGCAAGCAGGGACATACTTGGAAATCCCGACTTGCAGTGTGCCCAGTGATTTCTCTTTGCTGGCTCTAAACGGGACCCTGACCATCACCTTGCTGAGGCACCCTCAGTCACACCTGGTAGTCTCTCGTTCTTCTGCTAAGCAGCTGCAGGGATGTAAGTGACATTTCAGCTCTCTAAGCATGGCCTAAGGTAGTTACAGCTCAGTGGTCTGAATTCTTAGAGCAGATTAGTGGAGGAGCAGTGAGAGGAACCTCTCTCCCGCTCTGTCTCCCAGCTGCAGTATGCGTGACACACCGGATGTTGCTTGGTGCTCCTTGCTCCAGGTGCAAATACAGCTATTCCTAATAAGCATCCTGCTCCACGGTACAGCACACTCCGCAAACATGCAGTCAGAGATTGCTTCTGTCCCCGTGTGCCTGAGCCATCACAGAGCTCTGCTTAGCCTCCCTTCCTGCCTCAGCTGCTGCAAGACCTCCAGAAAAGCTGTACATCTACCACATATAGTTCAGAAAGTAATCTCGGAGTGAGACTGGTGGGAAGAAAACCCCTCAGCAGCTTGCTTACCCACCAAGGTCAGGACCCGCAGGGGCTGGAGCACGCTAAGATAGAAATCTTGCAAAATGCAGGGGAGCTGTTCTGGGGGAGGCTCTCTGTGATGGGGGCTTCAAGAGAAATCAGTTTAAGACTCACAGCTGGGAAGCATCAGGAACTGGCTACAACATGCCAAGGGTTAAGGGGCTTTGTTCTGGCTGTGGAAGTAATTTAAAGGAAGAAATTTCTTTAAAATAACAAGCATGGCAACATCTGGGGGTTTAAATGCACTTTTCTTCAGATTTGCACTAGTGTGCAAGCTTGTCACAATAGGGTATCTTTCCTGGATGTCATACTGTTCTTATTACTGGGAACAACTACTTTCTACAGCGTGTCTCTATTTTATGGCTTTTTAAGATATGGATGCTGTCATCATATTCCCCAGGGACGTGTTCTGGTTCATGGCGAGGCTGTTTTATATAATCTCCCATGAAAGATTAAAACAACAGCAGCAAGAACAACAATAATGCAACAAACTACCCCCTGAGAAAAACAAAGAAGTTGTGGCACAGGCAGCGAAGTCTCATCACCCACTGCAAAGTGGTGGATGTAATACATGGGGCCATGCCTCTCACCCTACAGGAAGGCTGGATCACATTCACCCCCAAGAGGGCCAGCCCATTACCCCATCCTGGAAGGTGCAGATATCTGTTACTTTACCAAATGACAGAAGAGCTTTTCACAACAGCCAGGTGGCTTGAGACAGGACTCAGAGGTTGTCTGCATTTCTGTATGATAAAAACAAGGCTCAGGCATGATGCCCACAAAGTGTTGTGACCCACCTTACATTAAATCTGGTGCTGCTGTTCGGTTGCCCTCAACTCTTCCCAATCCAACTCACAGGAGCAAGGGGTTGGATTTGCTCAAAGAGACCTAACACAGTTGAGCCTGCCCTGCAGAGAGAACTAGAGCTTGCCTTGGGTCTATCTAAAGTGCCCATCTGCACATTAACAGTACAGGTGGGGGACAACCCAGGACACTCACATGGTGTAGATGGTGTAGATGAGTGTAGATGGGCTCAGCGAAAGCCCAGAACCTGGGTGACTCTTCTTTTGGGCACCTTCCTACTTTACCCTCACACTGCAGTGAGCCCATGACTGACGCGAGCAGAGCCTGACCTGTCAGCATGAGGGAGCCAAGTCACAACTGCTCCCAGCAAAGCTTCCCCTGCACCACCATGGGCCCTCCCTCCACCACTGCCTGCCCCTCATGGCCACCAGCTGGTGACCACCAGCCCATGGTGTGCTGCCCTTGTCCCCGCCATGCTTGCTTGGGCCTGGTGCTGGCCTGCAGAGTACTCTGCCAGCAAGCATGGCTCCTGGAGGCTGTGCTTTTCCTTGCCTTTACTTCCCTTGTAAGATAAGAGGCCAGTAACTGCTGATTCGCAAGAAAGAAGAGGGCTTTGTGATGAGACAGCAGGGTTAAGGTGGCTTCTGATTAGTTTGATAGCCCTGGAAATACCCATTGAACTGAAGGAAGTGGACATGGCTGTGCCTGCTGTGCCCGTGTCCCTGCTCCCAGGCCGGAGCGAGCAGTGGGCCATGCTGCTGGCTTTGTTTCCAATACAGATTAACACCATGGATTTGAAAGTCTGACCACAGCTGCAAGTTAAGTATCTAGGAAAAACAGTTTAAGGCAGACAAACAGATCAAAAACCACTGATGAAGGAAGAGGGAAGAGAGGCAAGAACTGAAAGTGGTAAAGTGGTATAGAGCAGAAACCAAAGACCAGCTGTATAAAGGAAGAGAAAACGGAGGTTGAAAAAGTCTCAAAAAAAAAAAAAAAAAAAAGTATAACGAGTGCTGTCATGGATGATTATGAGGGTTTGAACCTGTCACCTACAGAAACGAGAGCACTGGCCTTTCTCACTTGACCCCAGGGGATAATGCTGTTAGCTGAGGTTAGGGAGGGCAGGTGATGAGTTGCTGTTCAAATACAAAGCAAAGATGTCCTTTCACTCCAGATAATTAAACCAAAAACATAAGCAAACAAGGCCTGAAGTTCTGGAATCGCCTGGCAAAGTCCTTGTAATCCCCTATGAAATGCTGCTAGACCTTCTCATCTCCAAGGCGTTCACCCATCCTTACTCAATGCCATTATATTGGGGATATTCTATTCCCTGGTGTCTGCTTAAAACATGCCAATCTAGACACAGCCAGACTAATGGGAACACCCCAACCACATCCCCAGGAGTCCCAGGGTACATTACAGGACACAGAATTCATCCAGAAGTTCTGGAATGGCATTGCTGAACTGCAGCCATTCTTGGGAGGCAACACAGGTGCTATTTAACTGAGCATAGTTCGACTGTGCGAGACAGTAAAAGTGATAGGAGGAGGTAAATTCCCTGCTTACAGGATAGGAGCAAACTGTTCATCACTTTTTCTTCACCTATTCTGTGCACTTCTGATGACCACTCAAGCACTTGTGTTTTACAACAGCCAATACTCAGAAAAGGCAAAATTCCCAAAGCACGTATACAAATATTAAAGGAAGCTGACTGCTCCATTTCCACACAGATTTGTGTCTGTTTATTCAGTCAGGAATGTGAAACAACACCGTATGATTTTGCTGATCAATCACAGCTCACCAACACAGCCTGGAGTGAATATGCATAGATAACAATCCAAATATGCAAAAAGGGAGAGAAAATGCAACTTATAGTTATGAATAATTACAAAGGGTGAATTAACAATTAGCCAGTCATTAATGTAAAGTCTTTGGAATGAGGAACTACACCAACCAACAATGAATATATTTAGCCTAGAAATTAGGAAAAGGATTATCTACTGTCAACAGTGTGAAGTCCTAGTCCAGCTGGAAAGGTGGGGAGCTAGGTGCAAGGCTCAGGGTAGAGCTTGACAAGTTCATGCAGTAGCAAGGGATCAACCTAGCCAATCCAGGGAAATAGCTTACTCTCACGGGTTTTCCCTTTTGATTTTATTGTTCATTTTACCCCAGTGCAAAGGTTCCTCCTACAATACTGCTGTCAACTACTGTATCAAGCGCTGAGAGTTGCCTTAGAAAATGTTCAGATTGTGATTTTTTTTTTTAATTGAAAATAAATGCTTTTCCACCTTTTCTACAAACACTGGTAGATAGAAACTTAAATTATATATAATTATTAAGGCTAAACAGCAGCAATTCACTTGACTCCAAAGGCAGGACTTTCAGGAAAGAGATTAGCGAATATTGTTGTTGTTGTTTTTTAATGATAAAAATATTGTAAGAATTGGCAGCACTGCTCAGGAGTTTCAGTTTTTAATATCAGTTTCCAAAAACCTGGACAAAGATGTTTTGATTATCTCTTCATCTGTTCAAGATACTTAGTTTTCTCATTTGAAAGTCAAATAAGCTGATGCCATTTGAAATGAGAGGCACTGCCTGACGCATGTGAATGGGAGTCAAGGATTTCTGTGCAGAGTGGTTCAGAAAACTGCCAGTTTGTGTGTGTGCAAAAGTAGTCACCACCCTCCTGACAAAGCCACCGAGTCTGAATCGGGGACCTCTGGAGCTGTGGGCTCGAGCTCCACAGCTTGTCTTGAAAAGCTGGCAGATGCCAGCTGGAGGCTTTAGAACCTCAGATCTGCTCACAGCCAGAAAGGACGGGGCTCGTAGCACTTGAGTCGCTGATGCTTTTTATTTCCTGCACTCATTCTGGGAAGAGACAGAGAGGAGGCTGAGAAGAAGCAGAATTCACCAAAAACTAAAATGTGCAAATCATTTTTTCCCCCAGTTTCTGGCAAACCTTTTGATTATTTTCCATAAAGAATGATAACATTTGAAAATGCAAGCCCATTATTCGTTTAGTTGAAAGCTGATTTTTCTTTCCTGAACTCCCCTCCCCTGGTATTTCATCAAAACCCAGACAACTCCAACTTAAATAAAACAGCAACAACAAAGGCATGCATTTCATAGTTCTTATTTTGGCTGAAAAGGCACCTTTCATATACACACATGCATCGTTTAATCAACCTTTTTGTCAGTGCTGCTTCTGTGTTTATATCTCAGCCCCCGTATTGTTTTTTATACCTCAATGAACATCTTCACCCACCCCCCATCACAGTTATTCTGGGGGTTAGATCGATTAATCATTTTAAACTGCTTTAAAGATGAAGAACAGAGGGGCAATCTTGAACCCTGAATCACTATACCTTTTAACTTTGGAGTTTGGACATCAGATTTAAAGTATGGGGATTACTTCAAATGTTGTAAGCAACATCTAAAATCCAGGGGTAGAGATTTTTGGTGGAGGAGTAACCTTATGATCAATACAGTACAAAAATTACAGTTAGATGTAGAGATGTACCTCTCTGTAGAGAGGTAATTCGTAGTCTAAGGTTTAATAACACCTTAAATAAATAAAATAAAATAAAATAAAAAAAGGAGATATTAAAAGAGAAAAAGAAATGTTGCAGTAAGATGTGCAACAGAACTGCCTCCAAGCAGAAGGCTGCTCTCTGACTTCTCTGTAGGCATGATTATTCCTGCCTGGGAGAAAAGCCCCATTAAAAAACATTCCTGCTCCCTCCCCTGGTTATGGGACACCATCCTGACGAGAAATCATTGACAAGCCTGCCTTTTTCTAAAAGGGTTAGCCAAACAAATTGTCTTTCTCGCCAGAGCTCCTCTCCTCGCTTCTGCCCTTTTGTCTTTCTCTCTTCTTGTTATAGTCAAGAGTGAACATTTTGGCACGTTAATTAAAAATAGTAATAGCTGCAACAGAGAGAGAAGAGGAGGGGTAAGGTGGGGGAAGCTGAAGGGGGACGGTAACTGCAGCCCTAATTAATAGAATTACTCTCAGTTGAAAGCCAGCCTGATGAGGACTCTTGTCCTTGAATAAATACTCTGTGAGTCTGCATATGTATGTATATGTGCCTCTCGCTATATATACACGTATACGTAAACACTGCTACTCTGTTGCTTAGCAGCCAGTAGTGCCCTTTCATGAGAAAACAAAATATATGTGACAAACCATCTCAAAAATGCAAAGTTCTGTGGATATATTTCTTTTCTCGTAGCTACTCAGACAAGGTGGAGAGTGGCCCTGAAATTAATGTCTCATCCAACGGACAAAGGCAGAACTAAGATAATTGGATTCCCATCTGTTCCAAACATAGTCTCAACATCACACAATAATAATAAATAATATGGCTAACAATCTTTTAGTTTAGATTTTTTACTGGGTGCTGGACGGATCCTAATTTCACACAAATATAGATTGCTGTCAGGACATATCCACTGGATGAAAACAAACAAACAAAAATATAGTCTGACCATACACTATACTTTCAGATCCTCGGGTGTATTTCAGGAGAGCAGGGGCTGTCCAAACTAAATGCCTCCTACAGCGAAATACAAACTGGAACTTACCACAGTCTGATTTTGATCTAAATCCCCCCAAAATGTAAACTGAACTGAAAAACAACTGTTCCAAGTGACACACGCACTTCTTGTTTATTTTATTTTATTTTATTTTATTTTATTTTATTTTATTTTATTTTCTGAGACAAGGCAGAGCTGAGTAAACCTTTTCCATTTCATCTGCAGAGAGGAGCAGCATGCCCATCCCCTCGAACTCACAGCATGTGCCTCGCCACCTTGTTTTCTCCCTCCGTCACTTCTTCCCTCCTCCCAGGTTGGTTATTTGACCTGCAAAGTGGTCAGCCCAATGAACATCCCCTTGCTCTGTACCAGCACAAGGACAGATGTGGTTGCCTCAACTTGGGACTTTTACTACAAGAAGGGTATGAAATTGGGCAGATTAGCCTTGTGACAAGCCAGTGAGAGACAACAGAGCTGACACCCCCAGACATCCAGTGGGTTGATATTGTACAACCAAGAAACTCTTCTGGGTCCTCTCTGTGACCACTGCACTAGGACGACATCCACAGACATCCAAAACCCAGCTGGGATGTAAGGGGACTAGGTCCTCAATTTCCAAATGCAAATCCCCGTGACAAAGGTGAGTGTGGAACCAAGGCCATCCGAGTGCTAAGCTGACAGACAGAATGACAACATGGACATCTGTCACATCATGACCACTATAGGCAGGATGGCACAGGACTCTTGGTGTTATTCTCATTAGGCAGGTTTCAGACCACACGAACAACCCTTGTAGGTCAGGATGAAAACGAGTCTAGCTTAGCATCTTATCTCTCACAAGGCCCATCAGCAGGCACCAAAGGAAAGATGAAAACAGGGCAAACACGTGGTGCTTTCTCCAGATCCTCTCAGGTTGAAATTACTATTAGTTCAAGGAGTTTCCTTACACTGACGTGGTTTTTATCTACATGGAAACCCTGACTTGATTTCCATGAACTTGTGAGTCTCCCCACAGAGATTCCTAACATCCACAGCAGCAGGAGGCAATGAGATCACCACCACCACCACTTGCTACATGACCACCACTTTCTTTTTCTGACCTGGCTCCTTAGCAGCTTCATTTGCTGTCCCCCTTAGCAGCTTTCATTCTTTCTGAAGTCAACAGAGCTACAGCAAAGAAGCAGAGCTAAGCCATGAAGATGTTACTCCACATTGATGCGAGCTCTTAAACATCTGTTACCGAAATAGCCACCCTTTAGTGGTGAGAGAAATGCTCTCTCTATGGCTATAGCTGTAAACAGATGGATAGATATAAGGTGATGTATGGATCTGGAACAACCAGTTAGTAAAGTTTATAAAGTACTTTGGGGGTCCATCTGGACGGAAGGTACTATATAAATGTAAGGCCGTTATCAGTGCCTCCTAAGAGCGCCCGAATATCACTCAGCACTTTCTTGGATGGACAGTTAAAGAAAACACATAAAATATATTCCTCGGCAGATATTTCACCCAGACTCTTTTACTTGCAATAGCAGAGGTCTGGGCTTTCATTTGTACAGACCATTCCCATTTGCAGTCACAGGGAAAAATCCGCAATAGCTCAGCTCATGAAGTTGCTGGATTTGTTATGTTTGAACAATGAGGTTTCACAGCACAGCCCTGGAAATAAATGAGTGGTCTGGGAATTTGCTAGTGGCAGGTCTCTTGCTGCAGTAGGGGATGGATAGGATGGATATAACTAAAGGGATAGTGGTGGAAGAATTTTTTTATTATTATTTTTTTTTATTTTTTTTCCCCCCGGGAGCATGGCCCAGAATTAAATTCAAGATGTTAACGATGGAAAAAATAAAAAATAGATTGTCTTTCTGGTGACAAGGGGATACAACATGTGAATGCTGGACATCAGAAGCTGCACAAAATCCTGGTGGTCTCACTGACAGTTCTGGGAGTAAGGCATGGGGAACTGGAGGAAGAGATCAATTTTTCAAGAAACTCTGAAGATTGCTCCAGGACATGAGTTGGAAACCAACAGAAATATCCAAAGGATCTCACTGATGCTCCTCCACAAGGCTGGGACCTTCTTCTTTCTCACAGCAATTCTTTGGCTAAAGAAATCTAGGGAGGGGTGGGTAAGCCACTCTGGAGGAAGCCTGTTCTTCCATCCCTGTGTTGCGCCTGTCCTCTTTGGTCTTAATCACTATTTTGTATGAAATTAGGGGGTGTTTTCACAGAAATTTAGGGTAGGATTTTATTTTTTTATTTTTTAATGAAATAAATTTGTATCAATGGAAAATCTTTTTTCAAGTGTACATCTTGAATGCCCCAAAGATTTCAGTCTGGAGATGCTGCCAGAGGAAGAGTGTTTTAATTCCCTATGCTGCCATCATTTTCTGTTGTTAAATGGCTTCTCCAAACCTACAAAACCTCCCAGAATACTTTGTAGGCGAACACTTGATGAACTGTTTTTTTCCACTAAGACTGAAGACTATTATATGTACAATACCCATGTAATCTAATATAGGATTATGGTTTATGGAAGAAGATGTGAGTATGAGCTAAGTAAATTGCTATTCACAGCATGGTAGCCTTTTCAAAAATAACTATTTATTTATACATTCACTTATTATTTATCCATAGAATCAGAATATTCCATGGACAATTTTAAGGACCTCATATAATTGCTTTTGTCAACAATTTTACAGGGAAAGGGAGCATGTTCAAGTCAGTTTTAAATGGAAGTGTTTACATATTTGCTACAGACCTAATTTCTCTCTATTTGTGTTGCACCTGATGTGGCATTTAAACCCTTGTTTAGAGATAATATTGGAGTAAGCTGTTTCTTTGCTTGAACTGAATTTCCAGTTGCAGGAGCCTGGAAGACTGATGTCAGAATTGGTCCTTAGTTATAACACCATCTTCCTGAGGTTGGGGATCAGTTCACTCAGATCTTCATTTCAGTTTCTAAACTTTGAACCTATCACTAACTGTCAAGACGATGGTCAACCAAGATGAAGAAGATCATTTCTCAGGGAGATCTGCCATAAGAGACTAGCATGAACTTGTCTTTTGACTTTTAAAAAGATATCCATCTTCCTTTCATTAGGAGAAATGAGAGGGGAGAAGTGGACCTCTGACTATTCTGATAACATGGGAACTACACGGTCCTGTTGGACTAATCCTGACATTTCTGAAAGTCTTTACATTTGACAACTCAGAGACAGAATTACAAGCAAAAAGATATGTGAGCAGGTAGATTTCAGGTGTTTTCAGTCACGTGTTACCAAAGACATACATAGTCAAAGTAATAAAACATGAAGAAGGTAAGATACAAGATGACCCAGTGCTCATGGCTGTAGAGCACTGTAGGAACCACACGGCATGCAAGCATTTACAAAGCATCCATAACCACGGCAGTATTTAGAGGCTGAATCAAGATACTAGTCAGTGCAACATGAAGAAGCATTCACACTGAAGAAGGCTACACTGATCCTAGAAGAACTATAGAAGGAATAGTGGCAGGCTATATACAGCATGCACAACCTATGAATAATAGTTTCCAAAGAGGACTAAGACAAAGAGATGGCCAAGGGTGCTGAGGTCAGATTATTATTATCATTTTGTCTACAGCAGCCAGACAGCTCTCAAATGGTTGATTTGAACAGTTCTAATAGAACAATGTCATTAAAACCCAACAGTCAGTGCTTAGGGAATGACATTGCTGAGTCGCTACCAAAGTCTTGGCAGGTGAATATGAAGGTTCACACTGTTTATGACTAGCATTTGTAATGACTGTTTTATTCCATTTCAGCAAATACTCAATTTCCAGAGAAGCTCAAGGATAAGCACAGGGAATTGAATCAAAATGCATTTTGGGCACATACCAGCCAGCAGCCTTTAGCTTGGTCACAGGAAGATCAAACAGAGACCTCTTTCTACATTATCGCTAGCCAGCTCTTGACATTGCTATTTCAACAACTTTTAAACCTGCGTCTGTTACTCTCATTAACACCGAGCATTTGAATTGTGTAAAGGAGTCTGGTCCCTAATTTTAAAGGGGCAATTGACTACTCAGCATCGACGTCCCAGCCCAGGTCCCAGTTTAGCAGTGAGCAGGAGCACGTGCGTAATTTCCAACACAGGCATGCAACCTATTCAACTCAGCATGACAGGAGCTCGTGTTCAACCTGCAGCATGGGGCAAGGACGCAGCAGATGGGAAATTGGCACAGCAGGGACTGACACAGCATGGTTAGCTACATGTTTTTTGGTTATTTATACCTGTAGGGATGAGTGGGGAGGGAGGGACGGAAAAGGAGGGAAGCAGGCATGGAAACGGCAGGAGAAGGAAAGGAATGAAATCAACACATTGCATGTCGATGCATAAGGACTAAGAAAAGTTTCCTAAAGAGACAGATTCCCCAGACAGATTTGAGTCTTTTTTTTTTTTTTTCTTTTGTTTGACAGGGGTGCCATTCAGATAGCACTATGGGATGCTGATGTTGTACGCTAATGGGCACGCAGAAGTTTAGTCACTGAAGGGAAACACCAAGGAACAGGAAGTCAAGGAGTGAATGTCTTTTGTGCATGACAGCGTTCTGGCAAAACTGACTAAAATGTGTGGAATAAGTCCTGCTTCCAAACAAGCACCTGCTAGTGACAAGTGAGCTACTCAAACCAGTAGGTGAATGTCTCCCAGTGAGCTGAGTGCATCACACTGTGCCGGAACTGCTAGTGCCACGCTTACCACCACTGGCGCTACCTGATTAAAGTCTATTTGTTAGCAAAACAGGAGTGGAGCCGCAATCGGCTTCTTTGTGCCTCCACTTTGATCCCCCCCCTGTGCCCAGCTTTCTTAGGGCTAGGAGACAAACAAAGCCTGCAGTGCCCCGGCTTGCCAAGACTAGCTGCTTACTTAAAGTCACCTGGGAATGGATGCTGACCTTCTGTCATGTAAAGTCATGGTCCCTGGCCAAGGCAGTATGGGCTGAATGTTGATAGTTTAACTGGTCTTAGAGGCACTTCTCTCCCCACCATGAAAAGCAGGAGTTAGCAGTGCACTGAGTGTTAACTCAGACAGATAGGAAGCACTTCAACCTTGAAGTTAAGAAGGCCAAGAGCATCGCACTGTGCTAGCCTGTAACCCTCTGGCTCCTGGCAGAAGTTGAGCACTGTTCTCTGCCCAGCCTTTCTGGTGAGGCTTATCCATGCCAGAGGAAAGAGAGGGACATGTGCCAGGAACAGCGTCCCACCAAGGGAGTGCTTTCTCCATGCCAAGTGGAGAGAAGGATGGAGAAGTGATTGGGAAAAGGAGGAAAACCACAGGGAATACTACAGACACCTTCACAGACATGTTACCCTCTGGGGTGAAGAAAGGAATTGATCCAAGGATGCCGATCCCCAAGTTAACATTCTCCCTGCTAGATCAGAATGGGCCTCTCTGAGAGCTCCACGCCAGGAGCTTGTTTGCAAGGTACTTCACCACTGACCCCGAGAGCCCTTGGGAGTGTGCTGGGTACACTTCAGAGAGCCCTGCTGGTGCCTAATCTCTGTGTGAAACCAGCTCTGATAAAGAGCAATTCTGGTGGCCAAAAATGCTGCAGTGATTTTCGAGCAGACTACAAGCTAATCCCCAGGATCACGATTAACATGTTTATTTTGCTCAGTTAAACAGATTCTAATGTCTGGGGCTGGGTGTAAGCATTGCTAAGAAGACATTGACTAAGCTGCCAGCTCTGGGTTGCCTTTGGTGATCTAGATGGCCAACGTGGCTCCATAATAACCCTGAGCTTCTGGCAAGTGGGGAGGTGGGCTTCTATTCTCTTCCTTTTTACTTATTTCATTTTTCAGATCTGAAAGATGCTCTGGTCTGTCATTGAGCAGTCTTCCCAAAAATAAGACCACAGTTCTCTTTAATTAGTCACTTACTGACCTAGATTCAGGCAATACATTTTCCTTTTCATTGCTCATCTAAACAAATTATCACAGTCTTGTTAGAAATCTCTCTTGGCCTCAGTGAGTAGCAGAAGACAAGGAACTGACATAGAGAGATGGAGAAAATAGCTCTCCTCCCCTTGTCCAGATGCTGACAAGTTCTTCAGTCAGCGTTTCCTATAAGATAGGAAACAAAAGGACCTTGATCCCTTTCCCATTATTTTGCTTTTTGCTCTCCAAAGAACAATTAAGTCACATGGCTTTAAAATAATAAATGGTTCACATAATAGCCACTAATAAGAGAGCACACTGGACTTTTCCTGTCCAAGAACTAGAGTATTTGCTCTTATATGACTTGATTTATGTGCTAGCTTTCATGGTTAGTAGTGAGTGTTTTACACCCTCCTTTCTCCCCCAGGCATGAGATGAACAGGGTTTAAAGCATGAATCAGCTTTCAGAAGAAATCACACAGCAAGCAGTATCAGGAAACCAGACCTCAGCTAGTGATCATGAGGCACAGAACAGGAAATTTTCTCATGTACTTTCTGCAAAGCACTACCCTGCTACTGACAGTCCAGATCCCTCAGAAATTCTGTCCCCTTTGGATACCTTCCCACAAGCAGCCATTAGGGTGTGCTGCACACAAGCAGTCCCTAACTGCATCACAGGACATCTGAGCTTAATTCAAACTGCACATGCAATGCCAAGTCCTTTATCTTCAGAGATCTAGGCAGGCTGGTATCTCTGCCTTCTCATCGCATATGGTAGTCACTGACATCCTCAGTGATCCCTGATGCCATGCTTGGAAGTGTCCACTCTCACGCTGCATCTTCCACTTGGAAAAGCTGTCCATTTTCCATTCTCCTCTAGGCACTGCCTGTTTAACCAGCCCCAGCACATCAATAGCTGAGTGACTCAAGGGTTATAGGCTACAAGGATGACACAGGTAGAACTGCCTTGGGGTCCAAAGAGAGGAGCCAACCTCTGGCTGGCTCCACAGTCCATGATTTTGTTCCTTATCCTTCCAAAAAGAACTACAGGAATATATTCCCAATAAACAGAAAAGTAAACTGAAAATTAAGTTTTAAGGGGATCTGAATAAGTCAGAAATGTGATCAACATCCAGTATACTTTCTGTATAAACAAGGGCTTTTGAAGTGCAGAAAACAGATAACATGTTTTTGTTGTTGTTGTTGTTGTTGTGTTTGTTTGTTTGTTTGTTTTTCTTTTAAACTGAAAGGAGAGCACTGGTCTCACCCAGGAAGAGCGTTTCACTGAAACTCAGGAAAACTTAGCATAGTTTCTGCCGCTGCTTCTCTCTTGCTATGCTTCTTTTGTTTGTTCAAAAGAAAAAAAAAAGAAAGAAAGAAAAAGTTGTTTGTCTTTTCATCTCTCTAGCTGCCAGGCTTCCTAGACACCTCCTGTTCACACCATGCTGAGCGCGCTGGAATTCAGGAGTCCCCCAAACACCCACCTAGGGGTAAGACCTGTGCATATGTGAACACAGGGGTTGTACGGAAAGGCCAGACTGACGAGACACATGGCTCCAGACCCTGCTCTGACTTTTGGGGTGATCTTGGGCAAAACCTGGGCTAGAGCCCAAACTCAAGTGCTCTGGTAATGTTTGGCAGGGGCAACATCCTGCACCCGGTGATGCCAAGGGGCTGAACGCTCAAACTGCAGTGGGTTGACCCAACAGTAATAAGTCAGCTAAATGAATACCCAGGGATTAATCAAGTCCACATGACTTGGAGAACAAATAGTCATTGAAAACATCTAGACAAGCCTGGAAGAGTGCAGCTGTTAACATTGCATACTACATTATCACCACATATTAGATTGTTATTAAGTGAACTTTAAGTAAGGCATTCTCCATTTGTCATTTTCTCCCTGGTGAATTCAGATACCAACATTGATTTTTTTCTTGCCTTTTTTTTTTCTTTTTTTTTAATCCGAAAACTTGGTTATTAATTTTTCAAAACTTATTAATCTGTTTTCACTCCATTGGTAGCAGCTTCCCCCCACCTTCTACTTAGCTTGTTAAAACTCAGCGTTGATTAAATATGACACAACAGTAAAATATTACATAAGTGCACGAGCAAATTTTTACTTCATTATCGGCACAAAATGAGTCATCTTGAATATGACACTGGCTTTGGCTCCATTTTCTCTCACTTTTTTGCTCTAGTTTTATATTTAATCACAGCTTTTTTCTCCCTCTCTTTGCGCATATGATTTTGTTTTTCAAATCCACAGAAGAACGATCCAACTTTGTTCTTGTGCTATTAATTAACACCACGCTCTAGCTTCCAACATACTTACATGATGAATAAGGTTAAATTCCAGACAACGTTCTGTACATTGCCATCAATTAACAATTTTCGAAGCAGCGCTTCATTAATAAACATTGATCAGCAGAGCCCTTGTGTGGAGTGCATTGGAGCTGAGAATTTTTACCAGAGCTTCTTTTATGTGTGTGCTGGAGTGTGTGGTGTGCGAGCATGTGCACGAGCGTGTATGTGTGCGTGTGTGAAAAAAATCAATGCAATATCCTAGGAAACTCATCAGCACATCATCTCCTTAAAGGTTAATTAAGAATTTGAGGAAGAACAGAGGGGCTGAAGCAGAGGTGATGGACATCCGTGTCTCTCCAGATCATTAAGTACTAATTAGGTTTGGAAAGTCTATTGAGCTTCCTTGGTCTCATCAAGCCATGTGATGGTCCCTGGATACCTCAGTGTGAAATGCCATCAGCACTATATCTCTCTTTATGAACAGGATGCACTTCAGTCTCAGGTGTGCCTGCTCTCTCTCACTTTGTGTGTGTATGCCTCGTTTGGCATGTGTCTGATTAAGTTATTTTATATACTGCATAAAAACTGTATGGAAGATACAGACTGTTGCAGAATCGTGTGTAATGCAGCATTTTTTTTGCTTGTAGGGTAAAGAGAAAAAAGAGGGGGGTAAAAAAACAAAAAAAAAGTTCCTGTAAGACTTATAGTCAGAATGAACAAGGGAAAAACTTACAAGTCTATATGAACTCTCTCACTGTGCTGGAAATTCACTTAATGAGGGCTTCTACATTGGCTTCCCCTTACTTACGTTATCTGAGATGGAAGTGGGGCAAGAGAGGAGCTCTAGGGCGAAAGTTATCAGAGTAAGACCCCACTATGCAGCTTCAAAGAAACCACAATATGTATTTCATTAATTATCTTAGACACCTCTTCAAAACTCTTAGAAAAGAGTTTTTCATAAATAGCTTCCATGGAAGGTCAGATACTGCTTTTAACTTCATTTTCTAGGATTTCAGTATTTCCCAGTCTACAAGTCTTACAGAGAAGACTTCACTAAGGATGTTTCCTTCAAATTGAATTGGAAATACAAATTTAGATGCTATGCTATGGACAAGGACCTAGCAAGCAATCCAGTCTGTGCCTTTGAGGTGCCCAGGGACTGAATCAGCTGTCAGTGCTAACATGCAAAGCAATTCAGACCAGATGCCAGTGACCAGACAGGTTCTGCTGGCAACCAGCATTGCCGATGCTATTACAGAAAGCACAGCTGGTTCTGCTGTGAGGGTTCCCTGAACTTGGTAACCCAATAATGGTGGTGAATTCTAGCTTTTAGGCAGTCTTAAGCTGGCGGGATGGCATAAAGCTCCTGAAGGGCAAAAGAAGGATTGGCCTAGTAGCACTTCAGCATTGTCAATCCAATAGGGTCCATATCTAGGAATATGCAAGAGATGCTTTCTTATATAAAGAGCTAAGCAACACAGCTACTCCCTTCCTGAGGATGGAGAGAAGGATGATGGACCTTAAGATGTTAACATTGCTATAATAAAATGGTGCTGGAAAGAGTTATCCTCTGAGCTGGTATTTTCAAGAAACACCGAATGTGGGAGGATGCTGACACTGGGGATAGCTGCCATTGCCTTTTTGATCCTCATTGCACCTTGACTTTGATTGCATCCAATGGAATTGAAGTTAATGGTTCACTGGCTCAAACTGTTGCCCTGCCAATACCGAGCTATTAATATTTTGGTTATTAACAATCCATTTGGTTGCATTAGCAATGCCACAGGGTTGCAGGGAGCAGTCTGGACATGGGCTCGTATGGATGCTTCTGGAATTAAAATCAACAGCCGCCCACCGCCATCGCCACTGCCACCCGATTGTCAGCGGGAGAGGGTTGAATTGAAAAGCTGCTGATAAAGTTGCAGCCTGCACGTCTGCTGCCGAATATCAAGGACCCCTTGATAAACCCACAGCAATGCCTGGAGCACTTCATCTGCAGGCGACCTGCTCTCTGCAATATGGAGAGGATTGCCACTAATCCTGGCGCATTACTGTTCACTTGACAGAAGTCGCCTGAAACAACTTGCGTCTGTTCTTGTCCTGATTTGCTGTCGGTATTTATTAAGAGCACTGTGTTTAAAATGGCACACAATGTAGCCTGCAGATAACATCTTAAGCTTCCTGTCTATACCAACAAAAAAACAAACACCCCCTCCTGAGAAAATCTCCTCCAAATGTTGTCACTCCCCACTTTGTTCAGCCATGTCGCCACTGTTGCTTCCTCCCCACGAGGTCCCTCTGAGAGCAGCGATGGTAGCAGGAGGCACCTTATCTCTGATTGTACAGATATTCCTGAGCTGCTGCAAAATATTTTTTAAAACTGAATGAAGTTTAAAGCCACATGCTGATATAAAACAACCTATTAACCACCCAAATCAGTTCTATTTTCATTACTTCTGTAAAGAAAGGTGTTGAACTGGCAACATCTGTGGGCTTCTCTTAACAAACAAGACCATATTTCTCTCCTTTCTGGCACAATTTTCTGGCACAACTGAAAGGACAGCTGAAGATATTATAGCTTCTCTGAGCATTTGGTCTTAACCATTCTGCTTATAAGTAATCAAAATTAACTGTTGAAGGCTGAATATGGTAATGGTTATATAGTGTGGATGCTTATTTATCAAGAAAGAATATGGTTCGACTCAATGGCACTGACTCAATGGCACTGACTCAATGGATCTGGCTTGTCAAAGTAACTGGATCTACACAGTTTGACTTCTCACATGAAAAACAAAACAAAACAAAACAAAATAAAATAAAAAAATAAAAAACAACAAACAAACAAACAAACAAAACCATAAACATCCCCACTAACTCCTGCTCTGATTCTGATTTGTGTCTGGACATATTTTTAGACATACAACAAGTCCTCTGAAGAAAAAAGAGCAAACAATGGCTACTAGTAAATGACTCTGAAATGTGAGTTTTCCAGTTTCCAGCAAAAGCCCTACAGTATTTCCAGATGGGGTGATTAGAACTGTTTCTCCTAGCTTTTGGTATCTCTTGCTTTCAATATTATCATAGACCAAAAATCGCTGTCTCAGTAACAGGAGAGAGCTCTCAAGCACACCAGCAGAGAGAGCTTACTTTTACATGTATCCCACCCTAAACCTGTGTTTTTTCTGCCAATTCAACTCAAAACTATCATACAGCAAAATAAGCATGAGAGAAGATAATAAATGTGTATACTAGATAAAGAAGATACTACAGAACCTAAATGAAATCCTGTTTTCTTCCTTTCCTGGCCCTTGAAGATTTTCTCTTGCTAAGCTGAGGTTATATCACTAGTCATTTTCAGACCTATCAGGTCCTTAAAGACCTATTTCTTCTAGCCTTGGATGGTCAGCATATTTAAGAATTCGTCATTAAACAAGTTTTTCTTTCCTTTTTTTTTTTTTTTTTTTTTTCACTCCCAGTACATTGGCCTCATGAAAAATGTCATTACTTGTGCACATGAAGGACATGTGTGTTTGTGTGAGGGTATACTTCTGCAGCAGTCTGGCATATTGTAAGTCATGTTATGTATACGTATGCATAGCGGTATGTATACATACCCAGATAACTGTGGAGAGGATATGTATGTGTGAAGAGAGAATGTTGTTATGCCTGGTCCAGATGTCAGTGTACTTTAGGCATTGGGCAGACAGAGAGTGGTGGGAGTTACAGAAAAATTTTATGCCGTGAGGAGTCCGAGGCAGCAAAAGGAGTTAACATAAAGTGCAACTCTTTGGATTTCAGTGCAGCACTGGAAGACAAACCAGTGGAATATCTTTCCCGCTGTCTTTAAAATAAAGGACAGGATTGCAAAGCAAGCTCCCGCACATCAACCCAGTCCATGCAGCCTGTGTGTATTTGTGGGACAAGCAAAATTAGGCATGGCAGTCAGTAAAAGCACTTCCAAATGAGGGACAGATGGCTGTCCAACACTAACACTGCAGGTATCTGAGACTTTTAATTCTCTTTTTTTTCGGGGGACCTTTGGCTCCCCAGTCCCTTGCTACCACTGTCAAACTCTTCCAGAAGCAGGAAAGAGTGTGGGGACAATGTGACATAAGTACAGAAGGTGGTGGAGCCTTTTGTTAATCCTCCATGGAAATTAGTCCATCAGATAACGCCCCACTCCACACACTGCATCTCGGGGAGATAGGTGTGTAGGGTGTGCGGGTGTGAAGGGGCGGCCATGGAAAGCTGTGCATTGCAGAGGGGACACTGATGAGGACAGGCTAAGGAGTTTTAGGGTGGAAGGTGGGAAAAACGACAGCCAGATCCCGACAGAATGTAACAGGGCATCCAGAACAGCAAGACACAATGTCTGCCCTGAACCAGCTTCGTACTGGTTTCATGTGAAAACCTCAGCTCAGAGAGGGGTACGAGTCCTCGGGCACCACCGAGCCTCATCTGCCAGCATCCTTGTAGGGACCAGGAGAATTCTGAGAGCTCTAATTCATGTAACCCTCGTGGGCTGACTCAGAGCTAGAAAGGGACAGGAGCTCAGCAGACTCTGTCTTGTCTAGTCAGCCACAACATTTGCAGACAGAACTTTCTGTGAGCTCTGAAGCCAGTGAAGCCTGGCTTCCTAAAGGTTTGTACTGCAAGCCCCGACACTGCTTGGGTTTTCTGGTGTCTTCTTAGAGGTGTGCTCCAGCATGTCCCTTCTTTTTCTGAACACATGTAGTGCACAGAACTGCACATTACAACATATTCCTCTGTGTCAGACCTCAGCAGCATCTTCTCCGGGAAACAGGGTAGCTGGGATGCGAGGAAGAAGGAGCTCTTTTTGTGTATCTGCTCACTTTGGGATATTGACACTGTGGGACATGATTCCCCAGCCCAGGACAGGCAGGGTCAAAATCTGTCACGTTACTGGCTTGGAATCTGCATGAGCTACAGACCTATATCACCATGTATATCTGCCCTCCCTGAGCAGAGGGAGAGGAAGAGGGGAGGGATTGTAAGTGGATACTTGGAAATTTTGATAATTTTAAGGACAAATATTCAAAAATATGTTTCCAGCTTTTAGACACAGACTTTTTTTTTTTTTTTTCTAGAAATCAGGAAATACCAAAAGGATTTCAAAAGCATCTCACTAAAGATAAGATTGTTTGGAAAAATACTTTCCATGAAAAAAGAATATTGCAAATGCTCACTTTCAAACATCTTTTGGATTTAGCTCATATTGAATCACAAGTTCTGGATAGAAAGTACTGCACATTTGATGGAACGATATGAATAAACAAGTAGCTGTCTTTGCTTTCCCTAAGAGCCACTGTGTTTCCTTACCCAGGCTGCTGGGGATGCTAAGGGACAGGCAGGGACAGGCAGTGCTGTGAGGTTGTATTCCCACCCATACAACCAAACTGCAAAGTGTCCCTCAAGCACTGTTCAGGGAAATTGCATGCAGCATTGTGACAAGGCATGTTCTTT
>CM021729.1:5597134-5618922 GCA_011074415.1 Stictonetta naevosa | reverse complement strand
GGGTCAGCTGTCCTGGGTCTGTCCCCTCCCAGCTCCTGCTGCACCCCCAGCCTGCCCGCTGGCAGGACAGAGCGAGAAGCTGAAAAGTCCTTGGCTTGGTGTAAGCACTGCTCTGCAGCAATTAAAACATCAGCATGTTATCAGCACTCTTCTCATCCTAATCCAAAACATAGCACCCTACCAGCTACTGGGAGGAAAATTAACTCTATCCTAACTGAAACCAGGACAGGGACCAACCTACTCTTATTTAAAACCAAACCAAACAACAACAAACTAACAAACCAACAAAACCCCTAAAAGGTGTATAGTGTGGATACTGTGTCATCAGCAGCAGTTGGTTCCGCATATCTACTCAAATTTTATCACCCTGCTTGCTAATATAAATACATCCTTAGATATCTCTGTATCACCCCACCCATGCAATGGCTTTGAGGCTAAGTACACTGCTTTGCAAACAGTGAGAGTCAGCTCCTGTCCAGAAGCAATCACTCCTTTAGCTTTATCTAAGCCAATAGGCCCTGTTGGTCTTGACCTGCACTGGGAAGAACCTGCTTTAAAGTCAGCCACAGGGCATGGTTTATCTACAGGCTGAATAATTATTTCATAAATAAATGAAAGCTGAATTTTTTTGCTGTGGTACCTTTCTATCTTCATGTGATGTATATAGTTCCAAATGACAGCTCTTCAATGTCAACACCTTTGCTATGCAACAGACAGGAAGCTAGGTACTTCCATTTATCTCGTGCATAAAGACACACATCCAGATATTGTGAAGTTGTTCTTCCAGATTAAAAACTGGTGGCACTGAGTAGCAGTGTCCTGGGGTACTCAGCAAGTTGTTTCTAATACTTGCATATTATATTAAAGAAAAAAGAAGATGGAAAGTTAGGGGTCTCAGAATTCCAGAAAATAATAAAATTTTCCATCTCATAACATCTGAAAGCCATGGTTTCAGTGATCAGTGAGTGGTCCTTATGGAGTGCGTGCCTGGACTCTCTATTTCTTAGGATTATCGAGGTGTGCATCCCAGGTGATATCCTGGTTGGCAGTCTCAGCAGTTCATATCGTCTGGGCATGTATATTGAACAAACTATGTAGACAAGAGGCTAGGATTTTGTGAGGAATGTGCTTTGTGAGGCAGCCAAAGCTTTAAACGTTCAGTGGGACTGATGTACCTTGAGTAACATACAGATGACTGCTACAGTCTTTCCAAGTGCTCTTTCCACAAGGATGACGATCTTGTTATTCCTTTAGAGAAAAAAAATTAGGTATCATATATTCCTTTTTTAGTTCTTTACTTGATTCTCCATGTGCTGGTCAAGATGGCAGCTTTTCCACATATGAACAATAGAAAAATTCAGTAGGGATATAATGAAGTGAATTCTTCAGCATGTAACAATAACAGATTTTTATACCAGTCCTGACAAGCACTCTCACTATGAATGATGTGCACAACATTAACTCACGTTCCCAGAAATCTCATACTTAAATTCTTTTGAACATACTCCTGGAAACAGGATAGGTAAAGGGTTCTACTCACTAATAATGCCATATCCATTATTATCTTCAAATGTCCCTTTTAGAACTTTGCTGATCCTGTTGAATATTCTGGGTAGCTGAGTTTTCAAAACATATTCATTCCCAGTAGAACTCTATGCTCTGTTGATTGACTGCCTCCTTTCCTGATCACGCTGTGAACTTTAGTGGATGAAATTTTATACATAATCGCACTGCATTCTTTGCTGATCGAGCCACCTATTATCACTGTTTATATAGCTATTACATTCTGCATTTGCCAGTCCAGTTTCAAGTTGTTTCTCCCCCAATATATTATGCAAAATAAACTGAACAGGAATTACAGTATTTCCAACCTGCTGTGTCTTCAGAATCTAAGATAGCAAAATGCTTAGGTTTTCTTTCAAATAGTGTGATAAATGCTTCTCCAAAGATTAAAGCTGCTGGTTATGGAAAGCTTGTGTTACTTACTATATGCAAAATAGGGAGATTTACAAAGAAACTAATTGCATCTTTATTTGCTTTATCAAAGATTCTAAAACCATAGCTGAAACTATAAAAAATGCACTTTAATGGTCTTAAAACAAATGATATCCCCAACAGATTTGTCGACAGTTTAGCACATAAGCCCAGGCTGCTGAAGCAAAAAACATCTGGAATTTCTCCTGCTGGAATATTCACCTTAATAAGGAAAAGATTCAAAAGTTCAATGCCTGAATTGTACAGCTTGTTTAGCTGAGTTTTGCAGCTGAACAAGCATTGTCTGTGCAGCTGGCTTTGCCAAAAATAAATGAATAAGGGGAATGAATAAACCGGAGCTGAAAAATATGAATCTTCCCTAAATAAAATATGCAAAAATGATAGTAAACTCTCTCCATTTATTAAATTAAATTATGCATCTCAATCAGCAAAATGTGTGACAACTGCACTCAAGAAGGGCGTCACTAAATCAGGAGAAGATACAGCCCAATCAGGAAAATTTTACAACTTGATCATTAAATTAGGCGACACTACCAGAATCAAGGTAAATAAAAAGGAGATAAAGCGTATGCTCTGATCTTTGCAGGCTAAAGCAGAGAGAGGGAGGCTGAAAGACACCATTGGATAATAAACAGGTCAGTCTCCCAGGGGACCAGACCTTTAGGTGATGTAAATGATTATTGCTTTAATGAAGTCAGTGGATCTGTATCTGCTCTTCTAAAGCAAATACCTGGTACAATGATTGTGTTGTGACTCTTTTTTTAATAGAACATGAGTTCCTTTGTACACAGATTATCGCTGCTACTTACCCCCCTCAGGAGCCTATCGTGACAGGCACTATAAGTAAGAAATTGAAATTAAGTTCTTACTTGTGTAAAAGTGCTCTTTTGTGCCTTTTCCCAAATTATCTTCTCTTTAAAAATATTTAAAAAGGGTAAAAATCTTCCACCAGTGCTATGTGAAAGATCAGTCTTCATGCTCAAATGGTTTCCATCAGCCTTGAAAGAGATGAGTCTGCAGGGCAGTATGGTACTGCAAATGGCTGAAGATGGCTAAAAGGTATAAGGAGAAAGACTTGAAAACAAAGGAAAGGCAGGTTATGCTGATATTTTTTAGCTTCTCTAGTAAAACAAACTGCTGCAGGATACTTCACCTGGATGATGATTAGAGGGTCCTCAGGTATTGTAATGAAGGGAAAATCATAAAAATAGATGATAACATGGTTGATGCAGCAGAAAAGGCTTAAAGGCAACACTGACAATAAATATTCCAGCCCTTGCCATTAATTTCTAAGATAGGTCTGACTTGTGAAAGATGGCTGCAAAGTGAACTTGCTCCTGCAACACAAGAGATTGCCGCTGTCCTGGAGAACTTGCAGTACACCACACAAATCAAATAAAAGGATAAAAAGATACAGAGGGATTGCATGACCAAACTGAGGAACTGGAAATCAGCATCAAAGCCACTGAATCACACTGTCCTTATTTGGTAATTAACTTTCATATCTTTATCATAGGAGTCAGTAGATCACCTTTCACTAATCTGTGTCAGCTGTTAACTGTTAGTTGTGACTGATTGTAGTGGGTTTGCGTGGCAAGGTTTTGGTAGCAGGGGGACACAGGAGTGGCTTCTGTGAGAAGGATCTAGAAGCTGCCCCATGTTTGGTAAGGGCCCCACTGCTGACCAGAGCCCAGACAATAAGTGATGTTGTTTTGTGCCTCTGTGAGAGCATATTTAAGACAGGGAAAAATAAATGCTGCTTCACAGCAGCTGGGAGAGTGAGAAGAGTGAGGAACAGCCTTGCAGGCACCAAGGTCAGTGAAGAAGGAGGGGGAAAGGTGCTCCAGGCACCGGAGCAGAAGTCCCCTGTGGCCTGTGGTGTCCCCCTGCACCCCATGGATTACCATGGTGGAGCAGGGTTCCATGCTGCATTCCGTGGAGGAGACCATGGTGGAGCAGGTGGACCTGCACTGACAGAGGCTATGGCCTGTGGAAGACCCCTGCCAGAGCAGATTCCAAGCCGTACCTGTAGCCCGTGGAGAGAAGCCCATGCAGGAGCAGGTGACCTGGCAGGAGCTGCTGCCTGTGGGGGACCCAGGTTGGAGCAGTTTGCTCCCGAGGGATGGACCCTGTGGTACGGACCCATATCTGGAGCACTTCTTGAAGAGCTGCTGCCTGTGGGAAGTGCATGCCGGATCAGTTCAGCAAGGACTGCATCCCGTGGGAGGGACCCCACAGCACAGGGGACGAGAGTGACCAAGAAGGAGCGGCGGCAAAGTGCTATATAGACTGACCATAACCCCCGTTCCCCTGTGCTGCTCAGGGGGAGGAGGTGGAAGAGGGTGGATGGAGGGGAAAGACATTTTTGTTTCCTTTCCTTTGTTTTTTTCTTCTCTAGCTTGTTAGTAATAGGCAATAAATCTTACTATCTCCCTATGCTGAGTCTGTTTTGCCTGTCACGATAATTACTGTGCGATCTCCGTGTCCTTATCTCAGCCCTTGAGCCCTTTTCATCATATTTTCTCCCCGTTCCTCTTTGAGGAGGGGGATTGAGAGAGAGCAGTTGTGGTGGAGCTCGGCCACCCACCCGAGTAAAACCACCACACTGATCTGCACGATGTCATTTTGTAAGCATTGGCAGCCTGAATATTTACCCAGGGCCTTTGGTGGGTGCATATGATTTCTTCCAACCTGTGTCACCATGTCATTGCTATTATACCTGCAACAAGTAGGCTATAGGCAATCTGTTCAGAAATCATGTCTCCATTTTGCTGGGTAGACATATGCTTAGTCAAATCCTTAAGGGAAGCTGCCACTAATACAGTATATGGAGTACCTGAATTTACTGAGCATTACATGTGTTTATTTAACCTTGGCATACATGGGAAAACTATTATGATCTTTTTTGTACCTGGAGCCCCAGAGAGGATTATGCTGCCCATCTACTGTCTGTATGTGAGGTGTTTGAGCAAAGCAACTTAAAAACTACAGCCAATTTCTGTGCTTCAGCAGGATCAAACATTTTAATTAAAATACTAACTACTTAACATTAACATTAGTCTGAAATAATTATAAAATAATGCTCCCCATGGCCATTATGTCCTTAAGCGAAACGAGGTAATTTCTGCCATTAGTGTTCTCAGCACTCTTTTCCCAGCTTTCTTTAAAAAAAATCAATAACTTCAGTGCTCTTGAAAATCAGATACTAATAAATACAACACAAGAAGGCAGGTGTTACGGAACACTAAAACACAGTCACACATAAAAATGTGCACATACACAAACATACAAACACACAAAATAACTGTCTGTACACCCATGAGCATGCACAAGCTCTTCCAAGGCTTTGTATACTTGATGGTTTCATTGCGTGTCATATTGTTCAGCAAAGTCTAAATTCAGTTGCTACAAATTGGCAGATGTCTGAAGGAACCATAGTTTCAGGAGCTGATAGGGATACAATTCACAGGAATTTAAAAAGACGTGGGGAAGTACAAGGTCCTTTCATCTTCTGCATGTTTCCCATGGTACATTACCATTCTACAACTAGGCAGTGTTGGAAATGGAGATCTCTAACCACTGCCTTTTGCCTGAAGATCATATCTGGTTCATTGCTGGGTGTCTGTGGAGATCCCTTTCAGAATGAGCATGCAGTTAGGAGACATTGCTGCAAAGGTAAATGAGATCCCAGAGACAGCTTGGTCAGCAACAGCATACCGATCTCAGCTCTACTGCAAGCAGTGGACACAGGGTAGCACAGATCAGTATTTTCATGCTATATGTTCACCAAAATGTGCATCTGAGCATGAACATTTACCCTTGAAATGTGCTGTTCTAGAAAGCTTGGACCCTTGAGCAGGCTGTAAGGCAGACACAAAATGCAGCACCAATGGACCTGCTAACTCTCACTAAAGGAAGTGAAATGCTCAACACAGTTGGGGCAGGGCTGATCTTGAAGCACAGGAGACATTGATTCACCAAACACACAGGCATGTGCTTCAGAGCCACTGACTTCAATAAGAACTGCCCACTTGCACTCAGTCCTTATTGAAGCCAGTGACTCTGAAGCACGTCTACGTGCTCTGTGACAATAAAACCTGAGGAGCTGTCATGTTCCTACGTTGGTTCAGATACAAGCACAAAGACCCATTAAACTGACTTAAAAATCCCACAAAACATAAGCACACACATTTCACCACTTTGCCATACCTTGAAAATCAAGGCATTAGGAAACAAAACAGCTTCTTTCTAACCCTGGATAATGGATGAAAAGGTAAAGCATGGTTTTACCTAAAATAATTCCTTAAGGAGCATTTGGCCATTACTTAATGATGCAACCACTTGTTATAATATGATTCAGAAGTTTGTTTATTAATTGATTTACTTATTGGAGATTATAATTATTTAATTTCCTAAGTGCCATACATTGAATATGTACATTTGGGGAAGGCTACTTCAAAAATGTGAAATGTTTCATTAAAAAGAAACTTACCCCAGTTGCTCATTTCATTTTTATACCTGAAGGAAAGAAAGCTGCTGCTGATAGCTGTTCAAGGCAGCAGGTGTCTTCTTTGGGGTTTGGTTGCAAATGGAAGATCATACATATCTATGTATTGGGCAGAGTTTGTAAGTCCTTCTCAGGCTTGCTCTCAGCACTGGAAATATCTGTAGACTTTTATAACTCCCAGCTAACTGCAGTGACCAAATTCTTTGCCCTAATTAATGAATCAAGTAGCCACATCTCAATATTATTAGTGCCAGGAAAGAAGGTGTAATTTGTTTAACAAAATGTAGATGTTTACGTATGAAGTGGTCAGTTCAGGACTTCCTTAGAGTCAATGGACAGAAACAATCACATTAAGATCACGTAGGTATTTAAAATGTTTTAGGATAATTGTGCTCTTTTACAAATTGATTCCTTTAAACCAGTGGGAAAAAAAAAAAAAAAAAAAAAAGGAAAAAAAAACCTGCAACCTTGGATGGAAAGGGTCAGAGATAATTTTTTCAGTAAAACTCTTTGGGAGGAATACAAATCCATTATGTATCTCTTAAGCCTCCTCTCCCTCCCACTCCTCCCCTATACACCCCCAAAATCCTTTATACTGTTGTTCTGGTTTCAGTTAGGAGAGAGTTATTTTTCCTCCTAGTAGCTGGTAGGGTGCTATGTTTTGGATTAGGATGAGAAGAGTGCTGATGACATGCTGATGTTTTAATTGTTGCAGAGCAGTGCTTACACTAAGCCAAGGACTTTTCAGCTTCTCGCTCTGTCCTGCCAGCGGGCAGGTTGGGGGTGCAGCAAGAGCTGGGAGGGGACAGACCCAGGACAGCTGACCCAAACTGGCCAAAGGGGTATTCCATACCATCTGACGTCATGCTCAACAATATCTAGGGGTGGCTAGCTGGGGTGGGGGGCCGGCTGCTCGGGGTTGGGCTGGGCATCGGTCAGCGGGTGGTGAGCAATTGCATTGTGCATCACTTGTTTTGTACACACTATTATTATTATTATTTCATATCTTAATAAACTGTCTTTATCTCAACCCACAGGCTTCACTTTCCCGTTTCTCTCCCCCATCCCAGAGAGGGATGTGTGGTGTTTAGCTGCCGGCCGGGTTAAACCACAACAGTCCTTTTGGCGCCCAACGTGGGGCTCGAAGGGTTGAGATAACGACAGATCTGACCAGAGTGTGTTAAACTAAAATTGGTATAAGTATTAGAGCTGCTTAATAGTTGCTAGTCAGAATGTTGATTGCTTTAATCTCAAGTCTGCTGTGCCTGTATTCCAAACTGAGTTTTATAGCACATTACTTTCTGTATGTGATCCCTGTCGTGCTGTTTATCCTTTCTGGGCCCTGGTTTAAGATCGTTATGGTACTGTGCGGTGTAACAATGGCTTATGATATAATGAAATATCTGGCCATGACTCTAACTTGGTATTTCTACTCAGCACTGTCGTCGACTCTGTACTTTGGAAACTATATCTCGGAAACTATTAACAATTACACCTACTGCCTTTTTTCATCAGGGAGCCAGTCTGTGGAGGGGACAGGGGAAGATATTTTTCCCTACTTGTTCGCTCTCCCTTTCTCCTTCAGCACCCTCTTATCCCCCGAGCTAGTTACGATAGTTCTCCAAGATGTTGAATATCCTTGGGATACTCAGACCAGCATGTTCTTGTTGTTCTGTCTCCTGAATGCGCTTCAGGTTTTGTTTAAGGTTAAACAACTACTTAGGAATCTCATCCAGAGATCTGTCCTGAGGTGTGATATTGTATGAACTCACTTTAGGATAGAATAAATCTTGTAGTTAAAATATAATGAGAATAAGACATCCTCATGTATATTGTGTCTGCTAGCATCTTGTTGAAACTTGAGTTGAAACACATCAAAGGGGGAAAGGACAGATAACAGGATGCTGGCTGAAATTGGAATTAGGGCTGAGGCTGAAACTTGAGATAAAAACACAACAAATGGGGAAAGACAGATAACAGGTTGTCAGCTGCAGCTTGGAAAACAGCCAACCCTGCTGACTCAGCATTTTTTAGCAAAAGGTGAAAAGTGCATTGCGAGGAAGACCTATGGTCTTCCTCCCAAAGACCACTGCCCACATCTCGAAGACCCCTGCCCACAGTTCTTGGAAGAATCTGCGCAAGCGCAAAGGACTGATAAGTTAATTAGCATACGAAGCGAGAGTAGGCGGGGCTAGATAATGAATATGTATAGGCGTTAATTGAATATTCATTGTTTTTGCTGTATAAATATAAGATAGTTTGTCACTTCAGGTATGCACGTTAGGCGGAGAGATCCCCCGTGCATCCAGCGCTGCCAATAAAGAATACTTCGTCACTAAGAAAATTTCTGACTTCGTTCTTCAAATCAGGCGGGATAGCTGTGAGTGGCAGGGAGTGTGGGAGGATATGGGCAGGTTTCTAGAACAGTGGGCACCTCCGATGTTTTGGAAATTCACCCCTGAACAACTGCAAAATCCTAAAAAACTGGTAGAATGCTTGAAAAAAGAGTGTCATGACTCTGGCAGTTCCAAAGTGACACAGCTCACTGTAGCATGCTGGGGCCTGGCCTATGCCTATCGAGCTGCAATAGATGCTACTATCAACCTAGTGATAGACCCTGCGGCCACTCCAAGTCCTGTGACAGGCCCAACGGCCACACCAACCCCTATGATGGACCCTGCAGCTGCTCCAGCTCCTGCAGCTGCTCCAGTTCCAGCCCCTGCAGCCGCTCCAGCTCCAGCTCCTGCAGCTGCTCCAGTTCCAGCTCCTGCAGCCGCTCCAGCTCCTATAGCTGCTCCAACTCCTGTGGCTGGGCCAGAGAAACGAGCTGTAGCAGTACAAGTTGCCTCTGTAGACAAGGTGAAAAAATGGTATAGAGACTCAGGTCGTTTAGAACGCAGAGAGTCTTCTGCTAGGTCTAGGTATAGAGAAGACGAGGCTGGGCCATCAGGGATGCAGGAGGATGAAGATGAGGATGTTGAAAAATCAACAGTAACTACCCGAAACCTATACCAGCGTGAGCTAAGAGATATGCAAAAAGATTTCAGTCGCTGCATAGGTGAGCAGCTTGTCACCTGGCTGCTCCAGTGCTGGGATACCGGAGCCAATAGCGTGGAATTAGAGGGCAGGGAAGCCAGGCGGCTGGGATCCCTTGCTAGAGACGCAGGCATTGACAAAGCAATTGGAGATGGAGCACGATCTTATAGCCTCTGGAGGGGTCTCCTGTCAGCTGTGAGGGAAAGGTATCCCTACAAGGAAGAAATTGTATGTCTTCCAGGCAAGTGGACCACTATGGAGAAGGGAATCCAGTACCTGAGGGAATTAGTCATACGGGAGGTGATTTATGAGGACCCAGACAATGGACAAACACCCACAGATCCAGATGACGTCAAGTGTACACGACCCATGTGGCGGAAGTTTGTATGAAGTGCACCATCATCATATGCCAGCTCATTGGCAATAATGGCCTGGAAAAAGGATGAGGAACCCACAGTGGATGAAGTGGCTAAACAACTCCGGCAGTATGAAGAAAGTCTCTCCTCTTCCTTACAGGCCTGCGTCTCGGCTGTGGAGAAACTTTCTGAAAGCGTCCATCAACTAAAAGAGAATACTTGGGAGAAACTTTCTGAGAAGGTCCACCAACTTGAAGAGAGATTATTTTCCTCCCCACCTGAACAAACCAGTGTCCACCAACTAAAAGAGAATACTTTGGAGAAACTTTCTGAAGAGGTCCAGCTACTTAAAGAGAGTTTATTTTCCTCCCCTCCTGTACAAACCAGTGTCTCTGCTATTAGGGGTAAGCGCTCATCCGTGCAAGGAAGACAATATGGTGGATACACACCTCGTGCCATCCTGTGGTTTTACCTACGTGACCATGGAGAGGACATGAGAAAATGGAATGGAAAATCCACCGCAACCCTAGAGGCACGGGTACATGAGTTGCAAAAGAAAACAATCGGGAAAAAGGGGTTCTCTGAAAAGTTTGCTGCTCCAAGTTCCAGCAGGCAGTCCTTTAAACACAGGAACGAAGATTCTGACCAGGACTAGAGGGGCCCTGCCTCCAGCCAGGGGGAGGAAATAGACAGTTTATTGGACTGTGTGGATTCGATGGCCTGGCACATCAGACGCACAGAAGTATAAGGCTTTAGTAGACACCGGTGCACAATGTACTCTAATGCCATCAGGCTATAAAGGGCCAGAACCCATCAGTATTTATGGGGTGACGGGGGGATCCCAGCAGTTAACTGTATTGGAGGCTGAAGTGAGTCTAACTGGGAATGAGTGGCAAAAGCACCGTATTGTGACTGGCCCGGATGCTCCGTGCATCCTTGGCATAGACTTAGAAGTCTATAACAACACTATAAAGGAAAAGTTATTATACTAAGGGAAGATTGGAAGATTTTGATGAGTATTTTGACCAGCTGTGTTGCTTATCATCTGATCAGTTTATATACTAATATAACAGGCACACGCTCTGCCACTGTTTCAGCACTGTGTATTTCTCATTAGAAAATGTTTTAGGATGTGCTTAACTTTTTTCTGCATCCAGTGAATTTACTGGTAGTTAAAGATGTTCCTAAAGCCAAGATTTTGTTTTCAGCATTTTCCCAAATGTTAGTTTCTGTCACTTAAGCATGTAAAACTGTTGATGGAGTTTGTTAAAAATAATTATATCTGATCAGATAATTAAATATTAGCGTTCTGAGTCCCCACAAGGGGGCTGAGTCCTGGTTCTTTCAACACTTTTTGTTGTACTAACTTTTGAGTACTTAATATGCAACTTAGTAATATTCCTGTAGCGTATGCAATTTTTATGTCTTCAGCATTTAAATATTGTACATTTAGAAGGTCCTTTTTTTTAAAGCCAACACTGCTCTGAACTGTAATTTATTATTACAGTACCTCAGAAGCTGTTTCTCAGAAATACAGAGCAATTTTTAAAAGGAATAATTTTTGATATTAATTCTTGTTTGACCATGTCCCTTGTTTGACCATGTCCCACTATGAAAAAACGTAATTATTTTTTCATGTGACTTAGCCTCCAACTGTCTTTAGAAAATATTACTTTTACAAAGTATGTACGCAATTTTAAAAAATATATTAAGATGTTTCTTTAATGAGAAACTGCGTGCAGAATTTATACTGTATGTTACTATCATTATACATCTAATTGGACAAGTGCACAGAAATGGAAAATGGATTTTTTCTGTAAGCTGACAAAAAGCGTGCATGTTTCCAGGTATAAAGTATTTAACTGTATTAATCTGCAACTGTTTAATTGTATTGCGAAGGCTAACAGGCAGTCTTACAGTAATTGGTAATTAATCTTGAAATTTAATTCAAAATCTCTGTATTTACTATTCCATTTTCTCTAATATTGAATGTTATATTTCCTTCTTAGAACAGTCCCTATGTAAGTAATATTTTTCACATAAATGCTTTACACTGGAGTATAAGGAATAACATGTAATAGTATCATAAGATGCTAAGGACAGGATTTATCTCACCTTCCTTTAGTTGTCCAAAAATTTGATATTCGGTCCAAGCTAGATAGCTGCACTCTCTTTATATTCAGTGGAGAGAAATGGGCACCCTCAGAGACTGATTTGTCCTGCTTGTGTCAGACATCTGGCTTAAGTTGGGACAAATCACTATTTGGAGCTGTCTGTTTTTCTCTGCTGACTTCAGAGAGACCCTAGGTGATTATTTTAGGCCATTCACCTTTCAGACAGCGAAGTTTAGTTGAGATGAATCCTATCTGTAATTGTGGAAACCCAGATGGCAGGAAAAAAAAATGAAATGAGAAACAATACAACAACAACTAAAATAAATGTGCCATGTTTCTTGCATTTATTCAGAAATGAGAAGGCAGATGCTGTATTTAAAACCAGCACATAATGTTCTGTGCTAATCATGTAAAAGCTACAGCAAAGAAAACAGCATTATCTATGTATGTGGATGTGTGTAGAGGGACTAAGAAGTTTAATACATGCTTATGCTTCCAAAATATATTTTCAATTGGACCCAAATTAAATTTAGTCAGTCCCCCAAATTAAATTTAGTCAGTCCCAAGCACCTGTTTAAGGCTGTGATGATACCGCCATATGGTGGGTCAGTCACTGCATGCATGCAGACATGATCAGGCTTATTTGGTCACTTCAAGCAATAATAACCCAGACAGCTATCCAGGACCCAAAGCACGCTTTTGGTGCATAACATCCATAGAAATCTAGGCTATGTTTACCCAAGGTAGCTAGCCTACAGCTATCTTGGGCTACTTGCCCATGATATAGTCAGGTCTTGAACTATAGAAATACCTGAGGGTGCCTCATACCACCACAAATCACAGGAATATGGGGTGCAAAAAACTTACCTTCCACCCCTCCATCCTCACCTCTACCTCTATCCCGATGTACCACTCTAATAATACTTGCAATGTGGTACTCAGTGTAATCTCATTTGTTAAAAAAAGCTTAAATAGAAGAAAAAGTACATCACGATTTATAGGCTTTGGGTTTCCTTTGTACTATTTTGGGTCTTTTAACAAGCACAAAGGAACCACAGTGTGACGTCACACACCCCCTGTGGATGGCTATGTCAGGCACTCTAGCATAAGATGAAAAAAAAATCAAAGCACTTGGCCTTTACAGTAAAAGCCCAGGTTCAACAATAATTTAAGAAGAATAAGATCATTAACAAAGCTTGTTCTTCTTGGACCATCATTAAATGCAAGCACAATTATAAACCTACTTAAAAATAGTGAAAATTATTTTAAACCAGTTAATTCAGAATTTGGAAATGTGAAATGTGTTAATTTGATTTGTGTCAGTATGGAACAATGCTAGGGCCGCATGATGAAATATAACCTTCTATTTAAGAAAAACAGAGTGATTAGTGTACATAGTTCTTGTATCATGCAAAGGAAGGGTCCAGCAATTTGTGTAGAGGGTTTGAAGGGTGAACATTGAGACTCTAGTCTGGGAGATAAGAGGACCAAGGAGTTTTTTTAGGAAACTGCTGACTTTTGCATGGGACGCTGCCCAAGCCTCTGATATCCGGCAAAGAGATCACCAAATAAGGAGAAAGGGGGAGTTGAAGGACGACCGAAGGACAAAGCCTGGGAGGAAGACTGGGAGCCTTCAGCACAAGAGACCCCCAGAAAGACCACCAGAGACTGATACGCATGCGTCTAGAGAGGGTTTGGATTCTGGGAACTAATTGTAATAACCCTGCCCTTTCTAGGAATAGTGATGAATATGTATTAGTCTAGGAGCATAAAAATCAGCCACCTGATGTAATAGGTGTGCGTCTTGGTAGAGCAGAGACTCCCGGCGCACCCAGCATTGTTTGCTTGCCTTTATTCACTTAATAAATTACAAACTTTAATTAGAATCCTATTTGGGACTCAGTCATTTATCACAATTGGTGGCTCGTCCGGGATGGTCTTGGTTCCTGAATTCTGACTTGATCTTGGAGAGGCGCCCTACCATTTGGTGGCTCCTGTTCGAGTCAGGTCGGGACTAACACCATCCTGAACCTGAATAAAGGCAAGCAAAGAATTTGATTTTTATTTTATTTTTATGAGCTCCATTGCCGGCTGCAGCATTGTATTTTACCCGTAATTCTGTGCGCGAAGATCCGAAAGAAGATGACGGAGTCATAAGTATTTAAGGCATATACCGTTCGATTGGGTGAGATTCGGTTGGTGGAGCAGAGACTCCTGGTGCACCCAGCGCTGTTTGTTTGCCTCTATTTGCTTAATAAATTACAAACTTTATTTAGAATCCTATCCTATTTGGGACTAAGTCATTTAGCACAGAAGTCATTTGCATTTCACAGACTTTAAAAAGAAAACAAAAAAAAAACACTAAGACAACCCTAATCTGGGGGATATTTTTATTGGTATTTTTATTAAGCTCTAAAAATTTGTATTTCGAAGAGAAATTAGGCTGTAGGAAAATACGCTTACCATAGCATCATTTCTTTTTTTTTTTTTCTTGAAAATATAGATTTTAAAACAATCAAAAATGATAACTGCAACAGATTTTTTTTTCTTGCATGAAGAAAACAATTTTGAACTAGATTTTTGAAATAGGAATTCCACTTGTAAAATGCCTAGTTATTTCTATCTGCTATGAATGAATCCAAATGCCTGTGTATAACACTTGATACCGTGTTGCTTCAGATTCACCTGAATTTGGCTAGTGTGTTTGACTGATATTGCTATGATTTGTGTTGCCATCATTTCAGTGGTATTTTAATTTTAACAGTAAAACATCAGTTCCTTTAAAATCAAGGGAAGATTTGCATTCACTCTTTCTGTTTTCAGTCTTTCAAGTGGATCACCTGTCCAAGTTCTCAGTTTAGGTTTCCCTTTCACCAGAGGGTAGAAATCCTCGTTGCTTTTTCTAGTTTGCTAAGGACCAGGCATTTTTGGGTGTCATGCAGGGATACTCTGGGCCTGGAGCATCTTCCCTATGAGGAAAGGCTGAGAGACCTGGGTCTGTTCAGCCTGGAGAAAAGAAGACTGAGAGGGGATCTCATCAATGTGTATAAATACCTGAGGTGTGGGAGACAGGGATTTGGCCAACCTCTTTTCAGTGGTTTGTGGGACAGGACAAGGGGCAACGGCCACAAAATGGATCACAAGAAGTTCCGCACCAAGATGTGAAAGAACTTCTTCACGGTGAGGGAGACGGAGCACTGGAACAGGCTGCCCAGGGAGGTTGTGGAGTCTCCTTTGGAGATATTCAAGGCCCATCTGGACGTCTACCAGGGCAACCGGCTCTAGGGAACCTGCTTTGGCCGGGGGGTTGGACCCGATGATCTCTTGAGGTCCCTTCCAACCCCTACAATTCTGTGATTCATAAGGCTAAATGCACACATTTCAATGTGAGCTAGCCATCTGTGCTCTCTTGTGGTCTATGGACAGAAAGAGAAACTCTGGTCATAGCTCATCTCATCTTGAAGTAATTGCTTAAAATTTCTCAGATGAACCATGCCCTAAAATTGCCTATTTCTACTTGAATTGAGAAGATTCTAGGGAGATTGGCTCAATGTTTAATTATCAGTTTCCGACAGCTGTAATTACACGCAGTGAATCCTACTTCTTGTCTCAGCCATTGCACTACAAGATGACTTCTCTCTTTTCCCATCCGGGTTTTGGCTGTGCCAGTCATCAGAAGTGACTGAAAGTTGCTCTGCTTTTCTTGTTCATGTTTAACACCACATCAATAAATAGACACAGGTTTATGGTTTAAGAAAACCTAATGGTTTCAGCGGGTTGGTTTGGGCTCAGTTTGACTCCATAGCCCAAACCTAAAAGGCTAAGAAGAAAAAAATAAACCTTTAAATAAACCAGATTTACCAATAAATCTGTTCCTCCTGATGTGACAGTATCTTTATCTACACTATCTAGTAGTGCTGTATGAAAGAAATGTAGCTGTATAAGCAAGACAGCTGGTGTTGAGCACTTGATGGCAATGCCATAGATATTTCATGAGTATTTGCTTGGGACTAGCTGTAGTCTGGACCCACAGACTGCAGTCCCATTAACAGATGTAAGGCATTGGAAAACTCCTAGAGTATATCTTATGGTTTAATTTAATCTAAAAAGAATAGAGTTTGCACACTCCAGGACTGCCACATAATGAAAACCAAGGCATGGTAAATTAAAACAATTGAGAAATTTGCTTCAGAAGCACACTTCTAGTCTAAAGTAAAGCACTGCTGTAGATGCATCCACTAATAAGTGTGATTAGGGTTTATTATCATACAAGCTGTGTGCAGTTGCCTGCAGTCAAGAAGACATATTGTACAGATGTAACTTAACAATGTAAGGGCCATAACCTTAATGGTGAAATGTTTTCTTATTCATTTCTTTGTCCATAGTAAAAAGTACATTTATGCAATCTGGACTGTTTGACCCGTGAAGTTATTTCATTGTCAGGAAACAAATATTTTTTTCTTAAGAAATCTGATTACATGTTTGAGACTTTTTTTTTTAACTTTTTTTTTTTTTAAGATGCTCATTATGCATGATTTTTTATGATGCTCATAATGCATTATTATTATGATCATCATGTCTACAAAACAAGTATGTTTTCCTATGCCATAGAGCAACCAAATTCTAATTGCTGGCTTTATTATACAGAAAAGTAGAAGTGTAGCAATCAAGAGCCTTATTACACATACATAACTGAGTTTCATTGCAACTTATGAAAACATAAACTGTCTTAAACACACTTGCAGAAAATGTCACAACATCAAATCAACACTTTTATTATACAAAAGTAATTGTGTTTAAAGACACCAAACATGTTACATATACAAGGCAAACAAACACCACAAAAAAAAAAACCAACTCTAATATGATTCAGATGTCCTAGCAGCTTTTGGATCTTCAAGAGTTGTTTATCTTTATTCCTTTATTTATTTATTATTATTATTATTTTAATTTTAAATTAATATTATCCAAAACTAAGGCCAGTGGAAGTAATAGCAATTAAACATACTTCAATTGTTTGTGGACAAAGCCATTTGAACAAGGTCTCACTTGGTACAGAAGATAGGAGTAATTCAGAATTCTACGAGGTAGACATCTGCAGCTGGATTGTTTTTAGTGGCATCAACTTGCTGTTTGACTTTGGACACATTTGGGGTTTTCCTTGCAGAATTCCCGAGAGGAACAAGTAGGAAGTCTTTCGCAAGACTGTTTTTCTTCTTAGCATGTTTCTTCACTACAACAAAGTGGGAATGAACCCTTTCATGGGAATGAACCTTCAGGTATGCAATAGCTCCAGCTGATGATGAAGGGAACAGCAAAACACCCCAATTTCTTATGAGTAGAATAAAAGAAGTAATTTATCTTATTTTACTAAAACAGAAAAGTCCCAGATTGGTAGTATTTCTTGTACATATGACGTGTGGCTTGGATATTTTTTTTCTACCTGGGGATCACCTTAATTCTCAAGTGAAAATCAAGTCTTGTCTTTAGAAACGCATCGCTATCTATGATATGATATATGATATGATATAACACATAACACTATACAAATTGTAGAAATCCTGTCTGTGATAATGACAGGAGTTTCTCAGACAGAAGGTTTAAGATTACATAGACTCACAGAATGGTTTGGGTTGGAAGGGATCTTAAAGATCATCTAGGTCCAACCCCCCCTGCAATGAGCAGGGACACCTTTCACTAGACCAGGTTGCTCAAAGCCCCATCCAACCTGGCCTCCAACATCCAACAGGCTGTTGTTCTTTGGCAAGCAAGGATCTCTGTAAGGATCTCTGTAGGATTCTTCCTAGCAGAAGTATTTAGCAGAAAAAACAAATCTGAAACCCCACCAAAATACCTACCCTTCTAAGGAAAAATAAGAGGTAACATGTGATATGAAGGGATGTTTCTTCATATGTTTCTTGAAGAACCTAGTACAGAGGCTATAATTTCTTCTTATACTTTCACCTACTAAGTAGCACAATGGAGGAAAAAAATACAGTATTTTGAAAGAAACTCCAGTCCAAATTTACATCTTCCTATAGACTAATGCATGGACTCCATGATCCTTATGGGTCCCTTCCATCTTGGGATATTCTATGATTCTATGATTCTGTGATTCTATGATTCTATGAATAAGGGAACCAGATACCCATGTTCTACTGAGTTGCACTATTTTCTCTACATTAAATGTATTTAGGTATATATGTACTTAAAATATCATCTTCCATTTCCCACTGTGCCACAGTCTTGCATTTTGGATTAAGCTAATCTAATTCTCATATTTTAAATGACCTCCTAGAGAAACATTTAAAAATTCATGTTGATATTTAGATTTCACCAGTTGCTCTGAGTTTAATTATCATTATTAGTGATATTCACTTCTAATGTAAATATTATTTTAGGGTGCTAGCCTTGTTTGGGATGACACTGTATTATGAATAAACACATAGAAAAGGTCGATTCTCTAAAAAGAAGAGTCTAAACTCTTAGGAGGATATAATAAATTAGGATGAATGGACTTAGGCAATAGTTCATAATACAGCCATAGCAGGGAACAGATTTCCTGGTTCCTAGTTCAGAGCCTTATCTGAGGGATGACATTTCTAATTCAATCTCATCTCAATTAATCTAATAATTGGGTAGTAAGTTCCATATTACACACTTTTCTGATATAATAAGTAATTAGTTCAGTATACGCATCTGACATTTTTTCTTGACCATTAATAAAGAACTGTGCAGCTATTCAATCCAGTCTGTAGCACCTTGACTGTCTTTCCCCACAAATAAATGGTGAGAGCAGGAAATAACAGAAAGCCTATTTTTTTTTTCCTTGGATTCATAGAATCTCCTTTGCCTTATCCATCAACTCTTTTGCTAGTATTTGTAATGTGCCCTGATGTGACATCTTTGCTTGGTTCCACATGTTTTATACATCAGTTCCTCTAACATTCAAGCAGACTTTTTAGAGATCTATTCAGAGACTGATATATGTGTACTATTAATTGTATATATTATATACAGTATATGAAGCGAGTGGGAGAAAGAGAGAATCTGATTACTCTAGGGCATCAGCTCCTTTCAACCAATAATAATTTAACATCTCGATTAACTACCTTCTGATGTTCTCTGTAGAGGGTACATACTATTTTATATACAGGATGCATAATAAATTCCTATAAGATTATGCTGCAATTGAGTAGAAAGTCTATAATGCATAAGTGATGGAGCTGCAAAGCAGCTAGGAAGGATTTTCCTTTCAAAATAAGGTCACATATTTACATCTCATAGGGCAACATGATGGGTGCTGAGGAGTGTGAGAAACTAAGTTGTGTTTTTGCAGTAGAGAACTAATTTTCTGTATTCAAAGGTAGTTGTGTAATCATAATAAGGAGAAATGCTAAGTAGATAAGTGGACAGTAGAAGGCCTCACTTTTCCAAAATAAGGTGGAAGCTTGAGAAAAACAGGATGAGCAGTGTGGGAACAGTAAAACAAAGATCACAAGTTCTCAAAACATAAGAAAGGAGAAAAAAAAGGGGAAAATGAAAAATTAAAGGATTGAAGAAAAAAAAATTGTACATATATGGTATAGAGGAGTGTCGAGTAGCTTGTGAACCTGTAGTACTCAGCCAATGAGGAAACAGGGGAGGTGATCAGGTGTTGGATAATAGGGAATAAAAGGTTATGATATGTTTACTAAAATGCGCTCCTAATTGGCAGGGTGCCCGCCACTGCAATCACAAATAAAATAGTTTCACAGAAGATCCTGTCTGAAGAAAATTGAGATTTTTCTCACAATTTGGGGGCTCATCCAGGATCTTGTTGCCTACTGAAGAGTTCTTACCACTGCAGACAGGAAGGTGCACTCCGCTGATTTCAGTGGTCCTGCCAGGGGTGGTGGGTTGTCTCAGTATGGCCGGCAAGGACCGAGACTGTTAATCTGAAGACAGGCTCTGCGAAGCTCTGGGGAGAAGGGAGGCCAGCACTGACATATACAGACACAGCCCAGACAGGGTACAGGCACAGGGATTACTGCTGATAACCCGGACTGGGAAGCCGTGCATGGACCGAGGTAAGGGAAACTTTACTGTATCTTGCCTCGGGTTGGGTTCAGGGAGACTCTTGTGTGGAGTGTGAATGAGACGCATTTTTAGCACGAAGCGAGTGTGGAGTCCTGATCTGTGAGGTTCTGTAGTCCCGCGAGGGGACGAACGACGTCCCCTCAGCTGGAGACGGACGAAGCGAAAGATAGATGAGCGAAAGAGAGTCTCGAGGGTTTGGGCCCTTAAATGTACGGTACCCCAAGCACAGTGAAGTTAGGTGCTCAGCAGTACACAACACCTCTAGCCTAACCCTAGGTGAAGGCATGTGGTACCCTGTGGGTGGTAAAGTCCACAACAGCACATCAGGAAGAGATGGGGATTAAGGTTTCTAAGAGTCAGCAGGGTGGGGGTGGAGACCCCAGGACTGTGCCTAAAGATAGTCCTTTGGGGAGAATGATAAGGATTTGGAAAAACAACACAAAAACTAGGGAAAGAGATTTTAAATAAATAATGGTTTGATATTGTGTAATTTTCTGGCCTAAAAAGCTAATAAAAGGAACTTCAGTATTTTGGCCAAAATACGGGTCTGATGAAAATTCAGGCTTTAAATTTATATGTAAACAATAAGACTCCTTTTTCGGAGGAGGAATCAAGTTATGTTCACTATAATCCTAATATTGCACCAGAGGCAGCAGCAGCTGCTCCAGGAGGGGCAACAGGGACTGCAATTGACGCTGTCCCTGGAGAAGTCGAGCCAGGGAGTGCAGAGCAGTGGGACAGGAGGCGGGGGGGTCCTGGTGGGGCCTCAGGACCTGAATCCTGAGGACCCGGTAGCCCAAGGGCTCTTGAAAGTTCATTTTGTGATTAAAGCCTGGCCAGATATACAGAAAAAGCTCCAGAAGGTGGGAGGGTGGAGTGAACAGTGTAGATAGTATGAAGGTGTATGTCAGGAGGGGAGATGAGAAGGAAAAGCAGAGAGTGAAAGTAATGGTATTCACTGTGTACTGGGTAGTGAGGCAAAGGGTTGGAGATAGAGGGACTTTCAGGAGGAGTTGGGCCCAGGATGGAAAGGAGAGGAAGAGAGATAAAGGAAGGACTGACAAGGAAAGCTACCTGTGTTGCAGCCTAAATCCTAGCAGGGACAGGCTTTGAGAAGATGTTTTAAGTGTGGCCAGGCCGGCCACTTCAAATAGGAGTATCCGGAGTGAAAGAAGGAGGAGAGATTGCTGTTATAAATTCAGAATAGGGGAGTCGGGGCTTCTCAGAAAGCTAGTTCCCTGATAAATGAAAAAGTGTGCCTCAAGGGTTCCTCAAGTGTACCTCAATGGGGATCACTCTACAGTTATCGCCGCAGGCAAAACAGACTTAGCATAGGAAGATTAATAAAATTTATTCCCTATTGCTGACAGGCTGGAGCTGTGAGAAACAGAGAAACAAGCTGGGGGCACCTTCCCCCATTCACTCTCTTCCACCTCTTCCCTGCCCTGAGTGGGGGTTGCCATCAGTCCGTGGTGCTTCATTTCCCCCGCTCCTTCACGGTTGCTCTCCCTCCTGCTCTGGTGTGGGGTCCCTCTTGTGGGGTGCCGACCTTCCTGGGCTGCTCCTGTGTGGGTTTCTCCACAGGCAGGGAGAAACAGGTTCTTTGGTGCTCCAGGTGTGGGTCTGTGCTACGGGGTCTATTCATCAGGAGTGGGTTGGCCTGGCTTGGGACCCCCTGGGGTCGGTCCTCGGGGGGGGGGG
>CM021729.1:5568810-5586675 GCA_011074415.1 Stictonetta naevosa | reverse complement strand
GGACATTATATATATATATTATAAATGAAAATGGTAGTCAATTGGAATCTATTGGAAAGGGTGTAACCTGAGCATGACATAAATGGTATGGAATAAGGGGTGGATATATGTCCTGGTTTCAGTTAGGATAGAGTTAATTTTCCTCCCAGTAGCTGGTAGGGTGCTATGTTTTGGATTAGGATGAGAAGAGTGCTGATAACATGCTGATGTTTTAATTGCTGCAGAGCAGTGCTTACACCAAGCCAAGGACTTTTCAGCTTCTCGCTCTGTCCTGCCAGCGGGCAGGCTGGGGGTGCAGCAGGAGCTGGGAGGGGACAGACCCAGGACAGCTGACCCAAACTGGCCAAAGGGGTATTCCATACCATCTGACGTCATGCTCAACAATATATAGGGGTGGCTAGCCGGGGTGGGGGGCCGGCTGCTCGGGGTTGGGCTGGGCATCGGTCAGCGGGTGGTGAGCAATTGCATTGTGCATCACTTGTTTTGTACATACTATTATTATTATTCTATTTTTCTGTCCCTAATAAACTGTCTCTATCTCAACCCACAGGCTTCAGTTTTTCTCGTTTCTCTCCCCCATCCCAGAGAGGGAGAGGGGAGGGTGAGCGAACGGCTGGGTGGTGTTTAGCTACCGGCCAGGTTAAACCACAACAGCTGGGTTCTTGTGAAAAGTTTTCATTTCAATGAATCAGTCTTTTCTGACAGCAGTGACAACAAATACTAAAAAAATGTCTATCAGCTCCAATAATCACACAAGGGAGCATCTGGCTGTAAAAGGTTGGTGAGGAAGGCAGAGAATTTTATGGACAGGTGCATTAAGTGCAGGCATTAAGTGCAACTCAGCAGGGTTTTTCCACTTCTGAGCAAGACACAGTTATTGGAGGTAAAAAATGAGGAGAAAATTTAGTCTACATTTTAGATTTTTAAGGGCATTGCTATCTTAGAAACAATAGTAACAGATTGTGTATGGTTGTTGAGAATGGATGTCACACACCTAAGCGCACAGATTTTCCCATTCTAGGCCTTGTTTCAGGCAGGTTTTGTTGTTATTGCTGGTGGTGATGCTGTCTTTTTTTTTTCTAAAATATCTTAATTCAGTGTTAAGTGCTTCTAGGAGCTCAACAGCATATAGAGAGCATCTTGTTGGTGTTGGTGAGATGAAAGTATCTGTATGGGTAATTAGAATAAATCATAAAATACTCTTATCTGATTAGCTATCATAGTGATATATATTCCATACATGTTTAACCACATTCTTACATATTTACTCTCATCAGTTCTGATTCCTAAGGGAGAGGAAATCTAGGTTGTGATGGGCTTCAGACAGGAACAGAGAAACCTGGTATCATTATAGATTACAAAACTTAATATATTGTATCTTGCCTATAAATCAGGGCAAGATTGCTGATGACAACAGAAAAGTTAGAAAAAAATAGGACTTGGTTTTCTGTGAGTTCTCATGAGTAGCTGTCAGAAATATCCAGTTAATTCCTCAGCCAGAATATTACAGAGCTCTGCTGAAGTTATCAAAGCCCTCTTGCAGAACAGCTTATAAATGATCTGGAATTAATAGCGGACAATAAACAAAAGAAACTACCCTATTTGCAGACTCATGTTTCAGGTGCAGAAGAATACAGAAATAGGTGGAACGATAAAGGTGACTGTTGAAAAACAAGCACCATAAGGGCAGTATTTAATGGTCAGGACATTTAGGTATTCTGATCACCAGGTGTGTAATATGACATATAGAAAAGAACATTAATGCTACCATTTATTTACATTTATTTAGTATTTTCTATGACTAACTTGCTATAAAATATATAAGCAGTGCTTTTGTGCTTCCATATCACTTTTAACCTGAGGTTCTTAAAATGCTCCACAATAATTAAGCCTTAAACTGTTGAGGTCCATAAGAAAAGGCGGATATACTTGCTAACACTCTCTGAAGATAAGGAAGTTAAATCAATGACTCCAAGAGTCTTATTTTTAAGAAGGTGAGTAGATTCAGATGGCATTCACTCAGAGGTCTGCATCAAAATTCTAGCAAGTAAAAAGATCTATGATTTTTTTTAATTTTAATTTTTGATTTTTATTTCTTAGATCCTGTTTCCAGACTTGTGGTCCCTTAATTTCTCGTACTAACTGATTTCTTTACTCAGGATAGATGATAGAAAGGGAACTATGAGCTGCTTTGGATCCTGCAGAATTCTCTGAACTCCAACAGATTATATTTTCATAGTCAACGGGTGAGAAAAATGAAATAAATAAATAAATAAAATGTAAAAATCCCATGAAAATAAAAGACCTGTCAAGGCTGTCTAACCAAACATTGAGAAGCATACTCACAACTGCCTAGATTCACTGTACCCTAAGCAACTGACTGGTTATAATCATACAAACTACTCTGTGATGTTAAAAGCAGGAGCTTAATTTCTCCAGAGGTTAATTCAGCCTTCCTCTAATCTCAGTTAACTGGTAAAGGGACTTATCTCTCTTCACCAAGTAGATATAGAGCTCAAGGCAAGGAGAATCTCCATCCTTTACTGGATGCGGGGGGAAAGAGTGACGAGAGATGAGGAAAAGGTTGAGGTGCTTAATGCCTTCTTTGCCTCAGTCTTTAGTTGCAAGACCAGCTGTTCTCTAGATACCCAGTACCCTGAGCTGGTGGAAGGGGATGGGAGCAGGATGTCGTCCTCACAATCCACGAGGAAATGTTTGTCGACTTGCTACAGCACTTAGATGTACACAAGTCGATGGAGCCGGATGGGATCCACCTGAGGGTGCTGAGAGAACTGGTGGAAGAGCTGGCCAAGCTGCTTTCCATCATTTATAAGCAGTCCTGGCTGTCAGGGGAGGTCCCAGTCAACTGTCAGCTAGCAAACGTGAAGCCCATCTACAAGAAGGGCCAGAAGGCAGACCCAGGAAACTATAGGCCTGTTAGTTTGACCTCAGTGCCAGGGAAGCTCATGGAGCAGATTATCTTGGGTGTCATCATGCGGCACTTGCAGGGCAATCAGGCAATCAGTCCCAGTCAGCATGGGTTTATGAAAGGCAGGTCCTGCTTGATGTACCTGATCTCCTTCTATGACAAAGTGATGCGCTTGGTGGATGAAGGAAAGGCTGTGGATGTGGTCTACCTTGACTTCAGTAAGGCTTTTGACACCGTTTCCCACAGCATTCTCCTCAAGAAACTGGTTGCTCTTAGCTTGGATTGGCGTACGCTTCGTTGGGTTAGAAACTGGCTGGGTAGCCGGGCCCAAAGAGTCATCGTGAATGGAGTTAAATCCAGTTGGAGGCCGGTCACTACTGGAGTCCCCCGGGGCTCAGTGCTAGTGCCAGTTCTCTTTAATATCTTTATCGATGATCTGGATGAGGGGATCGAGTGCACCCTCAGTAAGTTTGCAGATGACACCAAGTTAGCTGCACGTGTCGATCTGCTCGAGGTGTAGGAAGGCTCTGCAGGAGGATCTGGATAGGCGGGACCGATGGGCTGAGGCCAACTGTATGAAGTTCAACAAGGCCAAGTGCCGGGTCCTGCACTTGGGGCACAACAACCCCAAGCAGCGCTACAGGCTGGGAGATGAGTGGTTAGAAAGCTGCCTGGCAGAGAAGGACCTGGGAGTATTGGTTGATAGTCAGCTGAATATGAGCCAACAGTGTGCTCAGGTGGCCAAGAAGGCCAACAGCATCCTGGCTTGTATAAGAAACAGTGTGGCCAGCAGGTCCAGGGAAGTGATTGTCCCCCTGTACTCAGCTCTGGTGAGGCCGCACCTCGAGTACTGTGTTCAGTTTTGGGCCCCTCACTACAAGAAGGACATGGAGGTGCTCGAGAGTCCAGAGAAGGGCAACGAAGCTGGTGAAGGGTCTGGAGAACAAGTCTTACGAGGAGCGGCTGAGGGAGATGGGACTGTTCAGCCTGGAGAAGAGGAGGCTCAGGGGCGACCTTTTCGCACTCTACAGGTACCTTAAAGGAGGCTGTAGCGAGGTGGGGATTGGTCTATTCAACCCACATGCCTGGTGACAGGACGAGGGGGAATGGGCTAAAGTTGCACCAGGGGAGGTTTAGGTTGGATATTAGGAAGAACTTCTTTACCGAAAGGGTTGTTAGGCATTGGAATGGGCTGCCCAGGGAAGTGGTTGAGTCACCATCCCTGGAGGTCTTTACAAGACATTTAGATGTAGCGCTTAGTGATATGGTTTAGTGGAGGACTTGTTAGTGTTAGGTCAGAGGTTGGACTAGGTGATCTTGGAGGTCTCTTCCAACTTAGATGATTCTGTGCTTCTGTGCTTCTGTGATTCCAGTTTAAAAACCCTCAGATGATTCGCAAATGAGCAGGATTAATCCGTCCAAGTTACTATGTTTGGCTTACTCCTTCATATAATATTTCCATCAGATGAACATTTTGAGACTGTATGTATCTAATTGAAAACAAATTGAGCATTGGTCAAAGTAAGAGTACTATCAATGGAAACTCGGTTTTATTGAGTAGAATTTAACTGGAAAGACAACAGTAGCCTTAAAAACCCAGGATGATAACCTGGCTCCTTTGTTTTTGGGAGTAATTCTTATTGACTGTAGTAGAGCTAAGCTTTCATTCCACGTGGTAGTAGAGACTTGCATTTGAAGCAGGCCTTTGTCACTGAAGCTCTTCAGGCCAACTCAAGAGATTGTTAAATTTCATACCAACATTTATTTATTTTATTTATTTTTTATAGGCTTTCTTTCTTTCTTTCCCCTTCCTTCTACTGTGAGGTTTTGGAATATTGCTGACCCTTCTATTCTCTGAGTACGCTGAATACAAGATAGCATTTCTACTTAAGTGCAGTATTTTCCGTGATACTGCCCTTGACCAAAATTCTCTCCTATTAAGAATGTTGTTTGTTGACTCTGCACTTGACTCCTCTCTTAATGTATATGCATGGACAGCAGGGACATATCATACTTAGATACCATATGTAAATGCACATAAAATGTCTTCTATATAGAGACACATTAATAGAGGTTATTTTATTCATTGCTATCTCTTCCATACGAACAGAGTAGTATCAAGAGTGTTCTTTCCTGTAGTAGGAACAATAATATATTGTCGATAGAAAGATACCTTAATAAGACGAAAAATACATTCAATGACAGGAACAATAAATTTCATAGGAAAGTATGTGACAGGAAAGAGGCATTGCATTGTTTGGAACACCTGTGGTTAATTATCATAGCTGCATACATTAAAATCAGTTTCCAACCTCATATATCTTCATAAACTGGCAATATTAAGCGATAAAGGCTTAATAATCAAAAGTACTGAGTTAGTTAGAAAATGTTTTCTAATTTTAATAACTTCTTGTTCTAATTATCAATCTTGGAGTGAAATGATTTAATTAGAAAGTAATCAAGAAGTGTCTACTGATAATTGAAAGAATTATAAAAGATCTACATTTTTAATATATTTCTTGGGTAAAAAAAATAAAGACTATGATAATTATTTTTAAACCATGCTAATAAGTTTGATACCAAAACGAGATATTGTGTATAATAATTCCCATAGTTGCATTTGCCTTTGTCAGGTATAACCCAAAATAAGGATACTTTGGACATTCCCATTGTCTGTCATTTTCTATCTTAGTGTGCTTAAAGAATGTCCATTCATGCTCATAGCTCTTACAAGAATAGCAGTAATTATCATTATTTCTATTTTCTCAACTGATAAAGTGTGGTCAAATGAATCGGGATAAATCATGGCTATTTATAGGTTAGACTGAAAAAAATCTATCTAATCTCCTTTTGATAGAAACCTGTATTTATAATTAAGCTGTTTTTAAAATAAATTGAGATTATTTTCTTTTCATAAAAATTTTAACTTTTCTGGAAAGGAAAAATGTAGATCTCAAATCAAACCAAAAAAATCAAAAAAAATAATGGTTCAAAAATGTTCAGCTAAAACCAAAAGAATTTGGATTTAGAAAAAGTTAGCAAATTACCTAGTAGGATTTATAGCTCGCAGTCTTCATCTTTTCATTTTTCTCTGTCATCTGAGTTCTGAAAATGGATGATGTTTCCCCAGTTCCTCCATGGCTATGCATTCCTATGTTGAACCCCACTCAGCAAGTGGGGTGTCAGAAATGCTGAATATGTCACATGGATAAAACCTTTTTTTTTTCCTATTTGCTGCTGTTTCTGTTAAACATTCCAAGACAAGACACTGATCATCCTAAATAAAACTTCTGTGGTGAGCTGCTATTCCCTCTTGGGTGTCTGTTAAAGTTAATTTGTCAATGCACAAGAAGCACAGGATAAAGATCTAACACAGGTTTGTCAGAATAGACATAGTATGTAGGTTTCTGAAATGGTACATGCTCTTAGGTCCTAGGCTTGTGTGAAAATCTTGTACTCTAATAAATAAATGCTATTAAAAAAAGATGTTTTCCATGAAAGGTAAAAATGACCTGCTCGCAGGAGAAATGACAGAGCTAAAAACACACACAAAAATGTTTTCCAACCACTGTAGTGGAAATAATTCGAGAATATAATTTATTTTATTTTTTTTTTAAAAAAGAGAAATTAACTTATGTTTCATGAGAATGCTATTACTGTTAATTATTCTCCTGAAAAGCACATCTGATTAATAACAAAACCAACACCACTATTCCTGTGGTTGCTGTTTTTAATCCTGAAGGGCTTTTTAGACTGTCAACAAATGATGTCATATGACATGCATGGCGAACAGCCACTAGTAGGGTGACATCTGTATAGCTGAAGAAAATTCAAATGATCTGTCTGACTAACAAGACTGTAAGATCTTGAAGTGGTGATTGACAAACTGTCAATCTGACCAGCTTCACAAATAAATGTACAGTTTCATTTCTAATTTATGCAGGCTGTTAATACAATTGTAGGTGTAAATATGACATTTGCAAGCTGAAAGTGTACTAAGACCTGAAAATACCCAATCTACATACTTATTTTTGTCTTGCCAATTCAACTGGCTTTTATGAAACCATACCTTTTCTTAGACTGGTAAACCTTTAAAAATCAAACAAACAAAAACACATTTTATATTTCTAGAAATGTTCATCTCAAACTAAATGTAAATGATTTGCCCATACAGAATAACTGTTTTGCTTCTGTTGTGCTTTAAACAGAAGATATGACCTTGATATAAGGCATTTATTTGGACTTAATGACTAGGTGGTGATGATGTTCTCTAGGTGTTCACCAGGCCAGCATCTTTTCCTAACTCTTCCCCAGGAGTTAGCTTTAGCCTTGATCATTACTGTTTAAACAAACACATCTTGAAAACTTAGGGGGTTACTTCTCATTTACTTGCCATTTAAATTCATTCTTCAGAGACATTCTGTCAGCAAAGGAGATATGAGCCAGTATCTTCATTGTAAAAGAAAAAAGAAAAATCTCACTGTATAGTATGTTTTATATGAAGAAGAAAAAAGGTAATTATATGTTACCTCTTATAGCTACCTTGTGAGAGGGAATTTTCTGGATGACTTCTTTTACAGACTGAAGAAGTCTATTAAAAAAATAGTAAAAAATAAAACAAAATAAAAGTAGGGGAGTGGAGGCATTGGGAAACTTTTGAATCCCTTAGGAAAACAAAATAGGGAGCATTACATAGACTGTTCCCAACTGGGCATGGCTTTCTAAGTTACACAGAGCACCCTTACTTACTGAAATGCATGAGAAATTCCCAGTTGCTGACATTTTGTGACCTTTTAATAATACCATTAGTCAATATATCAGTATGCAGCATATCATACTGACTAGAGTTGATGTTTATAGTGGAAAGCTATTGACTTATAAGATGAAAAATTGGATATAATTCAGCGTCAAGCATTATTGCCCACTGGAGGTTACTTTTTCATGTACAGGGACAATAATTTGTCCTGTAAACTGAAAACTCCAGGCTTACTATATATTTTACTATGCACTTTGACAAGACTTTTTTGCCCTAAATGTGCTTTACATAGAAGCTGGAACTTCAGCAATAGTATATCCTCTGTTACCATAACTGATACTAAAACAAACATAAACAAACAAACACACACAAACAAAACCCTGAGTGACTCACTAATATTTCTTAATTTTAGAAATGGGCAATAACTCATTTAGATATAGATGTAAAAGGATACCTCCTACCTATCACATCCAGAAGTCAGGATTTTAAATCCTATACTGATACTTATTTAGACATCCTCAGTATGGGATTGGGATCCTTGGTATAAGATTTATCTCAGCTAACTTTGCTTGTTCCAAGCAGGTTCTGCGGAGAGACTGTGCAGTCCTCATCCTCAAAGATTTTCAGGACAAGATCAAATAAAGCTCTCAGCAACTTGGTCTAACTACTTTGAACAAGAATTTGAGCAAGATTGCTACCTGAGATCCCTTCCAACATGAATTCTCCTACAAACCTATGAACTCAGTCACTCTTAAAAGTTTATACAGGCTCTTTCTGTATTCAGTATTACAGAAGTTAGGTCACATCAGTAAAAGAAAATGTCAGTGACAAGCAGGATGAAATGCTCTCTGGAGTCACTATAGTGGGAACGCAGAAGATTAGCCTGGATTAGCTAATTAACTTTCTGACTGTTAAAAATGATATGGCAAAGCATTTCACCTTGAACACCCAAACTACTGGTTAGTTGAGGATTGCATGGTTATTCCAAGATGTGTTTTTTTTGTCTGTGAATCACTCATCTTTGATCTTAACTGATGACTTAGAATGCCACCAAAATACAATTAAATAACTGCATAGAATAAAAAAAAGTATTGTATGCATTGACTGATGAAATAATGGGCTTGATACAATTCATCTGACAATAGATCTTGATAAGCAAAAAAAAAAGTCAAAAAAAGTCAGAATTAGCTTGTCAATAGCAGAAATAGCAGAAATGAGTCAATAGCAGAACAAATGCTATCCACTTCTAATCACAGGAATGGCACAATAGACAATATTCATTATCCACCTGTCAAATCTTGATGTGAAAAAAGACATAATAGATCGAGAATAATATGACAATAACAGTAACAATAAAAATAAAAACAAGAGCAGCAGCAAAACCAAAAAAAAAGAAAATCACGTCCTAAAATTAGTGACATAAATCAATGAGTGTTTTCTTCTGTCAATTCACATTAAGATACACCATATAAGACACAATAACCCAGAGTATCCTAACACAACATGACATCCTGTTTTTACTTCATGAAATATAATTTAAGACTTGAGTTTTTTTCACCCTTTGGACAGTTATTAACTATAATATAATATGTTCAGGGATTTTCCTCAGAGTTTTTCACCCTTTGGATAGTTACTTACTATAACATAATACGTTCAGGGATTTTCCTTGGGTTTCTTGGTAAGATAGCTATTTTTGGTAGCATTCATCCCCAAAATGATGCTGTGTAACAGGATTAAATCTTTCCTATCACAGTTTGACAGCCCAGTGCCAAGTTATTCTCATAGGGAGAAGCCCACTGCCAAAACCCTCACTCCACTGGAGTGAAAACCATTCATTTGTCGTATCAGTTTTAAGATTCCTGACTCCAAATGTAAGGGTATTCTCCATGGATGTAATGGGACATTAAGCAATTCATTCATTTTCTTCACATGCTACTTATTTAGACACTCAGCAGTTGGCAGCTTTGATGTGGAGTGGTGGAAATTATAAAGACATTACGTATCATAAAAATATAAATGAAAGAAAACATAGGGCCTGTTTTATATCAGACTAAATTGACTAGTTTCATACTCAGGATATTCTATTTTATAAATTATAATTGTTAGAGGAGGTGTTCCCTTGATTGAAACACTGCCTGTTTGTTTCACATATAACACCAACTCTTCACTTTTTCCTCTGCAACCAAATGTTGTGTAAAACAAAAGTACACAAAGAAGCAAATGTATAAACTCAAATAGTACGCATATGAATAGAATAGAGTATACCTATGTTTAAGATTTTAAATATAGCTAAGGTCTCTAAGTGTAAGTAAAGGAAAAGAAATAACATTATATGGTAGCAGTAGTCAAACAGCTCCAGAAGTAGAGCTATGGTTTTTCAGGGAGATATATATATATATACACAAGGAAAAAATAAATTCTTTTACGGTCCTTCCATCCTGTTTTCTGGCCATTTGCTGTGGGTTAACCCACAGGAAACTAAGCACCAACACAGCTGCTCATTCACTCTTACCCCTGCAGTGGAACTGGAGAGAAAACAGAAAGAGCGAGAAAAATCATGGGTTAAGATAAAGACAGAAGAAAACAAACAAACAAACAAACAAAGAACCCTAAGTTATGCAAAGACTATCATTCACCACCTGCACAATCAGACTGTATGTCTGCAAGTCTCTGGGCAACAACTGCCTTGGAAGACAACTCCCCAGTTCCCCACTCCCAATTTTAAATTGTGTAGCATGACACTGCATGGCATGGACTATACCTGTGGTCAGTTAGGGACACAGTTGTTCTGGGTCTCCCCTCCCAACTTCTTGTCCACCCCAGCCTACTTGCTGTGGAGGTGTAGAGTGAGAAAGAGAAAACCTTGATGCTGTGCAAGCCAAGGATAGCCAAAGCATTGGTGTGTTATCAAAACTTTCAGTCATATCCCCAAAGTACTGCACCATGTGGGCTCCTATGGGCTCTTATGACAACAGTTAACTCCATTCCAGACAGACTCAGTGCACTATTATAAATGCTGGTGTCAAAATGGTGCCCCTTTTAGCCTATAGTACCTATACAGTGAGACAAAACCAATAGGTTCACTTCGGGAAGTATATCTCTGGACATATGAAGTAGATCTTGAACATTGGTTCAAAAAAAAAAGATTCAAGGATCATAATGAGATCAAGATCTACTATAACCATTCAGCCACCCTAGACATTGTATGAGTGATGAGTGGCATTACTACGGCAGGGTCTGCCTTTTTCTGTTATGCACTTTTTTGATTTGGTTCTAAAGGCCTTCCTCTTCACTATTCATTCTGTCTATTAGTTTTCTTCTTCCTTTTTTTTTTTTTTCCACTTATAATTTCTCACTGTAAGCTCAAAGAGGCTTTGGAAACCCTATTCTTTCAGATATTCAAAACTTTGCTGGACAAGATGCTGTGCAACCTGATCTAAGTTGGCTCAGCTTTGAGCAGTTGGGTAGAGAAGGGGACTGCCAGTGGTCCCTCCCAGCTGATACCACATTGTTCTGTTCTGTGGTTTCATTTATTTCATTTATTTATTATATCAGATCTTTATTTTATTTTCAATCCAGAATCATGTTAATTCCTCTTTTGAAAACAGAATAATTAACATTACAGCATGGTGAATTGCTCTAGCTAAAAGAAAATCCTTGAAAATTTATTGATTATAGAAAATGTATTGCAAGAGTGAATATTTTCTGCTAAAAATATCAGCTATTTATTGAGGTATTTTTTTTACTCCAAATGTTCAACTTTTGTAAGATTATTTTAATTCCTACAGACATTGTTTAGATGTTGCACGCTCTCAGTCTTTTCTTTTCTGTCCCCAGCTGGAGGACATTCTTGTGATCACATGTGAAGATTGTTGGTTCTTCTCACAAAAAGGGCATGCTATGATATATCTTGTTTATATTGTTCTGAAAGGAATAATGGTTTTTAGAGATATGGTAGTATCTCTATGGTAGTATTATCCACCTGCGTTTATTAAGTATATTGGATTGTTTGAGCAAGGCAGTATCTACCTTTTTTGTTTTTCCTTTCCAGAATTCAAAACATGCAAAGCATTTAAAAGAATTCATGTAGATAATTGTTTCTCATCAAACAGTGAAGAAGTTAAAACTTTGAATGACAATCATCCTAGGATCCATTATTAATGAACCTTTCTATTTAAAACAGAATTTTTAGAATTTCATTATGACAAGGTACATGGCAAAGGTATAGTAAAAAAAGATGGGTGTCACATTTCAAGAAGTGATATAAATATTACAAGATTTTTTATGCTTTTTCACTGACAAATAGGCAAACCTCTCATGTGAAAATTACCTCTGTCAGACTTAATGTCAATCATAAATCAAACTAAAATCTATCACAAGGTTTTGAAGATTCAGACACATACAACATCTGTCCTCTTTTCCCCAACTTTTTGTGCTGATTTCAGCTGGAATGTATTGTTTGGTTTGTTGTTGGTTTTGTTTGTTTGCTTGTTTTTAATCCTCTGCCATTCCAATATTACTTCAGTCATGCATTATTGTATCCCTTATTCTCTTCAGATTGAAATGATAAAATGTATGGCTGGAAAATATTTGAACAATTTTTTTTTTTTACATTTATTCTACTTTTTCTCAATGCTTCTTGAATATTTTAATTTACCTTGAAAACCAAAGTATATATTTTCTCAAGTCTGATAATATTTTTCCTTATTTTATTTTGTTAATCTTTTATTTCTTTATTCTATCTCTTCATTTATATTCTCTTGCTAAGGAGTCCTGAAGAACCTCAAGAATACTTCTTTTATTAGTCTTTTGATGTCCAACATAATTTTGCTGTATCTAACTGTATCTAACTTTTTTTTTTTTTTTTTTTTTGGAGGGGGGGTCATTTGTATTTTTCCCATGTTGGTTACTCAGCAAAATTTAAATTTCACAGAAAGAACAACTCTTTTTCTTTCGGTTTCAGCTATGAATCCTCACTAATATTGCAAAATACCATTGTGATATCTGAATGCTTAATTATTCATAGGATTTCCTGTTGGCCTAATACCAACAGAAACCACTGTATTTGTTTAGGATGGGATTTATCTCATTCAGTTTCAAAAGATGACAACGTCTGCACCTGGTCTAATATCACTTTCAAGACAGTAAAATAAATAGGCATTTTTAGGAGATGGTTCCTTAGCCCTACTTTCAAGTCCACTTTAGAATGAGTTGAATTATGCCCTACAAATACCAATTTCTGGTTTTGACCATAAGATAGACTATGGGTAAGGCTAAATTAAGGTATCTGTGCTTGTTCGGACAAATCTTACCCTTTATCTCTCTGTACAATCAATGGAAATAGATACCTTTGCAGGATGATTCATCCTACCTAAGATCCATGTCTAAGGAAAGTGGAGCGAATACCCATGTAAAGGTCTTTCTCTGCTGAATATACAGAAAATCTTTTTACATTAGCTTAGAAAAAAATACCTAATTTCTAGCTGATCAAAATACATTGTGTTTGAACTATTGAATCTTTTAAAGTTTTTCCTTCTAAGACTGAATAAACTTCTGTTATCACATTTTTATTCCCTCAGTGGATATTTATATATTTATGTCTAGTTACCCCTTTATCTTCCTTTTGAATTATTAAATAGAGCATGGAGTAATTCATTGCACACAGTTTTCAAATCTGTAATAATTCCTACAAAACTTTTCTGAACCCTTTCCAATCTTTTTCAATATCTTTTCTCAGCAGCAGGTACCAAGACCAGATAGTTTTCCTGTAATGGTCATGCCAATGCCAAGTACAAACTAATAAATAGATTCCTTTCTCCTATTTGAAATATTTCCATTTATCTGTTTAAGGATCATATTAGTTCTCTACAACATAACATCTCATTGGGATCTCATACTCTTCTGATGAACTACCACTGATTCTCAGTTTCTCCTTCAAATCTTTTACAAAATCACAGCTTCTCAGAATAGAATTTTCCATCCAGTAAATGTAACTTTGATTTTCTGATCTTGGGGCCAGAAATGCAGCTGTCTGAGGTCAATGTAATTCTGTTCTATGCCACTTTCTGCTAGATCAGGATCTGAGCAAAGAATTTATTTCAAGAACTTGTTATATGAACTTTATCAATTCCTTTGCTTAATTTTACACAAGGCACTAAATCTGACCTTAATGTGGTCCTAAAATCATTCCTCCCGAACTTCTAAACTGAATGCTTATCTTTATCTTCAGGAGCCAACCATGATGATCTTGGAAACTCTGCTTCATTTCTGACTATGCTGGGCCTATTCTCATTTATTTCCATGTCTGAACTGTGCTTGTGACCTTCATATTCACAACAATATTTGAAAGCAGAGCCCTCCAACAACAACAACACAATTTTCTACTCCTAATTTCCTCCCCTCCTATACCCCTTCTCTAATTTTCTAATTTGTCTCTCTATAAAAGCTACTAAAATAATTTAAAAAAATAAGCTATTGAGTAATTTCCAGAAATGTTCCACTTTGCAAATAAGAACAGCAATGGGGATAAGATTGGTTTGATTTTAAGTCAATAGGGAAAGGATAAGCTTTGACTACAGGACTGTGAAGAGCTCATGGGGTGTCAATCTTTTTGGGGTAACTGTAGATTCAATATTATATATCCATGTAGACATACATGGTATCTATCCAGGCTTCATTTTTTTAATGATGGTATCTTCCCATTTTACAATATTACTGCAGGACTAAATTGATTAGCAGCTGGTGATTAAAACTTTACAGTGAACACCACGAAGAATTAACTCAGAAGGAAGAGATCTGCCTTTTTCAGCTGCTATAGCAGATTTACAACTTTTTAAAAATGTTATGCATGCTTCCTCTTCCATTTTGAACAGCGAACACTTGAGGGAGATACTACGGTTTCCAGTGATGTGGATGCTAATTCACATCTTATTGGTAGCTACTTAATGTTATCAGATGTACTAGGTGAATCTTAATAAAGGATTAATGAAGACAGTGTGTTTCTTCCTTCTTTTATTATTGCTCCATTAGACTTTAATTGCATCACTTTTTTTTTCTTTCTTTTCCTTCAGCCTCCTCTCAGCTCATGAACAAGCCACAGTTGTCCAGAACCAAGGACATCATGGCAGTATCTTCCTACCAACTCCAAAAACAAGCCCTATTTCCCTGTAATTCCCCCTTTCCTTCTTTCTATACTGCATATAACCAAAGCAAGTTGCCGCGTTGGGGTGCGCATGCCTTTGGGAGCTATCCCGCATGCGCCCGGCGCCGAAATAAACCACATTCTACTTTATAACTCATTTGCTTTGAGTTGTAGAGTTCTTCCACAAATCATTTTGGTGAGCCAGGCAGGAGGCTCTCTGCCTGCCCACAGGAGTAGCGTCGCCACAGACGTCCGAGCACGCACTGGGCAAAATTCCCTGGAGGAACTCTCCTCCTTGGCCACTCACTGCGGGGGCGGACAACGACCTGCTGGACCGTAGACAAACGGTATGTGTAACAGTACAGGAAGGACCTGTAAGTCGTACGAGTGGCCGGGGCAGCAGAGTCCCCGAAAGGGAGTGTGGGAATAAAAACGTTGTTTTTGCACAGTTACATTGTTCAGACGGAAGGGATGTGGTATTGAGATATGCTTGCAGTGATAAGAAAGCTTAGCAGACAACCTTGTAAAATGCAGACAAACAGAATCCTTAGAGCAATTAGGCAGAAATCCCTGTGTAAGAAACATTACCAGCTCAAAGAATATAAAAGTCAAAAGAAATTTGACTTATAACAGGCCAGCAACTGAAAGCCATGTATTGTCTGTGAAGCACCAGATAGGTTGTGAACATGGATTACCCACTCAGTGGGGAAACAGGGGAGGGTCCCGGTTGTCAAGAAAAAAAGTATACAAACTGTGTTATGGAACTAGCAAGCGCGCACCTGCTTGTGGGACGCCCGCCATTGCAATCACAAATAAAATTGCTACTTCACTGAGATCCTCGCCAGAGCCTATGTTATTCGCTACAGAGTGTTTCTCACAATTTGGGGGCTCGTCCAGGATCCGGTCACCTACTGGGGAGCCCCACCACCACAGCAGCAGGAAGGCATGCCCCACTGATTTCAGAGGTCCTGTGCATCGATGGTGGCGGTTCTGAGGAGAGCTGACGAAGGGCCCGAGACTGATTAAAGACGCAGGATCCATGAAGTACTGGGGAAGGGAAGAAAGTAGGCACTCTGGGTTTGAGAATTGATCCGGTAACTCTGTGCACAGACCAAGGTAAGAAATATTAAGTATTGCTTTGGGGGTCGGGTGATACTCTGTGTTATGTGTGATTGAGACGTACTTTTGTACAAAGCGAGTGTGGAGTCCTGATCCATGGTTCCGTAGCTCTGCGAGGGGCGCAGCTGAAGACAGACAAAGCGTGCGATAAGAGAGAAAGGAAGAGTCTCGGGAAATCTAGTGTATGGTACCCCTTGCACGGTGAAGTGCTTGGCAGTACACCAGGGAATCTGGTAAACTCATAGGTGTGTGGTACCCCTTGCACGGTAAAGTGCTTGGCAGTACACTCCCATTTTCCAGAATCAGAACGTTAGTGTGTGGTATCCTGCAGGAGGAAAATTTCTGTAGCAGCACACTGACAAGGGCTAGGAAAAATGGGAAAATATGGGTTCCAGGGGACAGGGAGATATCCCTGGGGGAGTGCCTACCGACAGTTCTTCCTGAAGAATGATAAGAAATTGGAAAAATAATCCCAAAATTAGAGGAGGTAATAAAATAAGAAAATGGTTAAATATTGTGTATCAGTCTGGACAAAAGGAACCAATTAAGGAAATAGCAGTATTTTGGCCAAAATACTGGTCTGATGAAAATTCAGGCTTTAAATTTATATGTAAACAATAAGATTCCTTTTTCGGAGAAGGAGCCAAGTTATGCTCCCTATAATCCTAATATTGCACCAGTAGCAGAAGCAGCCGCTCCAGGAAGGGAGAAAAGGACTGCAATTAACAGTGTCCCTAGAGAAGGAGCATACTCTAGGCTCTGGTAAGAATTAGAACAAGGTAGAAGAGATATTGAGAGTTTTGCCTTCCCTGATACTAACAGTACTAACACTAACTGTGTATCCTCTTAGGTGAACTCCCCTGTGAAATGTGTTAATTTGATTTGTGTCAGTATGGAACAATGCTAGGGCCGCATGATGAAATATAACCTTCCATTTAAGAAAAACGGAGTGATTAGTGTACGTAGTTCTTGTATCATGCAAATGAAGGGTCCAGCAATTTGTGTAAATAGAGGGTTTGAAGGACGAACATTGAGACTCAAGTCTGGGAGATAAGAGGACCACGGAGTTTTTAGGAAACTGCTGACTTTTGCATGGGACGCTGGCCAAGCCTCTGACATCTGGCAAAGAGATCACCAAATAAGGAGAAAACTTAGCTTATACTCTTTGATGAAGGCTTCTTTAAGTCCGTCTGAAAGTTAGTTTAGTTTTTCCTGGTTCCGATGTTACTTTCCACTCTTCCACTGGATCTTTTACTCACAACACGTGTCCATTCTTTTTCAGCAGTTCTCACAGTTGTTTCCTTGTTAATAGATAACAGCTAATAGATAACAGTTAATGAATATCAGCTGTTTTCTTGTTAATAAAACAAGAAAAGGTCCTTCCCAGAGGGGAGATAAGCTTTCTTCTTTCCATGTTTTTATTAGAACCCTATCTCCCGGTTTTAACTGGTGAATTGCAAATCCTAAAGGTGGTGTCTGAGCCATCATTCCAGTTTCTCTTAGCTCTTTTAATCTTCTACCAATGGTAATTATATATTTCTGGATACTACGATGCTCAACTACATTGTTCCCTAGGGGCATCCCTTGAGAATAAGGCATGCCATATAACATTTCATATGGTGATAATCCAGTCTCAGTGTGTGGTTTAGTTCTAATGTTTAAAAGTGCCAATGATAAGCATTTCGTCCAGGGCATTTGTGTCTCGATCATTAACTTAGCCAATTGTTTTATTGTTTGATTCATTCTTTCTACTTTCTCTGAGCTTTGTGGGTGCCACAGAGTGTGGTATTCCCACTGAATACTTCCTTTATCTTTCTCCAGCCTGTACTTTTCTAATGCCAGCACCAAAGGCTCAGTCAGGGGCCAACTTAATTCCATACCTTTTCCCTCCAAGATGCTGAAACAACATATCAGTATTCA
>CM021729.1:5544038-5559463 GCA_011074415.1 Stictonetta naevosa | reverse complement strand
GGGGGGGGGGGGGGCTGGTTGCTTGGGGATAGGCTGGGCATTGTTCAGCGGGTAGTGAGCAATTGCATTGTGCATCACTTGTTTCATACACATTATTACTAGTAGTACTATTATCATTATTATTATTATTATTATCCTGTCTTAATAAACTATCTTTATCTGAAATCACAGGCTTCACTTTCCCATTTCTCTCCCCCATCCCAGAGAGGGAGGGGGGAGGTTGAGCAAACAGCTGTGTGGTGTTTAGCTGCGAACCGGGTTAAGCCACAACAGGGCTGAAGAACAAGTGCCAGTCGCTACCACAGCTGTGCACCGGCGGCAATATCGCACCAACCGAGACTCCCTGATTCCCATCCATAAGCTAATTCATCAACTGGAGAGCCAAGGAGTGATCAGCAAGACTCATTCAACTTTTAATAGTCCCATATGGCCAGTGTGAAAGTGTAATGGCGAGTGGAGGCTAACGGTGGACTACTGTGGCCTGAACAAAGTCACGCCACTGCTGAGTGCTGCAGTGCCAGACATGCTAGAACTCCAGTACAAACTGGAATCAAAGGCAGCCAAGTGGCATGGCACAATTGATATCGCTAATGCATTTTTCTGTATCCCTCTAGCAACAGAGTGCAGGCCACAGTTTGCTTTCACTTGGAGGGGTGTCCAATACCCTGGAATCGGCTGCCCCAAGGGTGGAAACACAGCCCTACCATTTGCCATGGACTGATCCAGTCTGCGCTGGAACAGGGGGAAGCTCCTGAACACCTGCAGTACATCAGTGACATCAATGTGTGGGGTGACAGAGCAGAGGGAGTTTTTGAGAAAGGGAAGAATGTGCTCTACACCACAACTGGGGAGAATGGCCCTGCAGAGATGAAAGATGCCCAGCTGCTCACCTGTCCTTCAGTTGATGTCCCGGGGTTGAAGCTGCAGTCCAGCTGTGAGCTTGACTCATTCGGCTGGGTTCTCTTCAGACGCTTGTGCAGCGCTGCTCCTCCCCTGTCACGTCGGGGTCATCATTTGAAGGGATGCAAGACATGGACTCCAGATGGCTCGTGATCAGGAGACCTTTATTGCCCTTTTTCACTACTACATATACTTTCCCCGTAGCCCCACGCGCTGTCATACAATTGGTTAGAGACCCTCAGACACACGCCTCGAGCCAGCCAGCAATTGGCCACTGCCCAAAGCTCATCTTTAACACTGTAGCCAAGTTACTTTATCTCAGCCTTGCTCAAGTTTTTGTTTCTACCGCTTGTTTCCTCATTATCTCTAATTCAGGGACGTGTGAAACACCTGCAAATTCCTTTCCCATAATTCCCCCTTTTCTATTTTCAACCAACCAAACACTTTCTATAGATTTTTCTATCAATCATCGCAGACATTGCAATAAGCAAGGTACAATAAGCAACAGGGTGAAAATCACATGCAGAATTACGATTGTAAAGTAGTGTGCCTACTAGAATCTACATCAGTCAACAAGCCACTAAGCGCTAGGGATGTTGCTTCGCAGCGATGTTGCTTCTCACTCGCACAGCACAATCACACAATCACATAAAGAGGTCTCTTGCACTTCTCATTCATACCACAAGAAAGTATCACTTAAAATAATTTGTCCACAGCTTCAGGAGGTCCTTGTCTACTCCCGCGGTGAGCGGCTGAGAGTGGAGACCCCTCCGAGGAAAATGCTCGGGGTGCACCTAGGGGCGTCTGCTCCACAGTCGATCCCAGTCCAGCAGAGCGGCTCCTGGTGCAAGGAATGATGCTATTATAGTTTTGTATAATTACACAAAAGAGATGCATTGTGATAAGGAGCGAGTGTGGTGTTGACCATTTGTTTCATGGTTTGGTTTTGCCCATGTAATTGAACCTTACACATGCTGTGGCTGTTACACTTCCCAGGGTATCTAATTCCTGTGGTGCTAGGGGCGCTTGCGGCAAGCAGACTTTGTTATCTGCCGGGATCCCCACCAGACATGTCCTAAACGGATCATTAGCACTAGCCAGGGACAGGGACATTGCTTCTTGTCCTGTCATGTTGGCGAGGGTGACCCAGATGTTGCGGTGTGGTTGGATGGAGACCCAGGGCTGGCAATAACTGATGACAGTGGCGATTGTGAGGAGGAGGCCAACCATGGCCTTACCCCCCTTGCTGGTACCCATCTTGGTCCGTGACCTGTGGAGAAACGTGCATACCCTCGACCCCAAGTTATTAGAGGCTGGGGTCCCTCCCAGACACCTGTATTTAATTTTTTTTCCATTACTAAGGCCTGCTCTGATTGTGGCACCCGTGACAGCGTGGAATTCATATTTTTGTAATGTTTTATTATGCGCGGTGAGGAAAGGATAATGCTAGGTGATTCATTACGTGAAGTGCCTCTCCCAACCTGTTCTGTGGTGTCCTGGGTGTCTTCCCCTTTTTGTTTATTCAGCAGTGCTTTCAAGGTGCGATGTGTCTGCTCAACAATGGCTTGACCCGTGGGGGAATTAGGAATTCCTATGATGTGTCGGATACCCCGAGTTTGAAAAAAGGTTTGAAGGGAGTGGCTACCATAGGCGTGCTAGTTGCCTGGACATGGCAACTAGTTTCACCTATCGCAACTGTCACCCAAATAGCATGAGAGAAAGTATCATACGTGAACATATTTCAAGCGACCAAATTCTGGAATATGCGTTACGTCAGTCTGCCATAACTGTAAGGACCATAGACCTCTATGGTTTACCATTAAAGATGGGGTCAAAACATGTTGTTGACAGTCAGGACATGTTTGGACAATCAATTTGGCGTCAGTGATTGATATAGTGAATTGTTTTGCCAAGACTTTGGCGGATTGATGGAAAAAGGCATGGGATAACTGTGCTTGCTCCAGCACCTTAGGCACCAGGGCAGTCAGGGTCATATTAGTTAGCTGGTCAGTGCGTGTGTTACCCTCTGCAAAAATACTGGGTAACATGGTGTGGCTCCACATGTGAATAATACAATACAGGCGCACTCGCTGCTCTACCAAAAATAACAGCTCCTTAAATTTTAGAAACAAGTTTTCCTTTGGGATATGTCTCAAATGTGCCCTCTCAATGTGCTGAGCAACACCTACAGCATATTGCGAGTCCGATAGAATATTCAAAGGTACTTTTTATTTTTTTAGTAAAAACCATAAGAGGTTATCATGGATCTGGGGTAGGAGGTTTAAAGAAACCAATCTTCCAGCAGTATCGGACAATAAATGGCACAGAAACTATAGTAATGCAGATTTGTACTAGAGAAAACAATTTTGAATAGCATATGCTATGGTGAGCAATTGCATTGTGCATCACTTGTTTCGTACACACTATTATTATAATTATTGTTAGTAGTAGTAATACTATTATCATTATTATTGTTATTATTATTTTCCTGTCTTAATAAACTGTCTTTATCTCAATTCACAGGCTTCACTTTCCCCTTTCTCTCCCCCATCCGAGGGAGGGGGGAGGGTGAGCAAACAGCTGTGTGGTGTTTAGCTGCCGGCTGCGTTAAACCACAACAGTAACACAGGTAGCTGTGGGGCCAAGAGGAGTTGTGCTTCTGTACCAACAACTTCTGAAGCGGCTCAAATCCCCTCATATGCTCTTAATATCTCCTTTTCAGTTGGGGTGTAATTGGCTTCTGATCTTCAAGAGTCCTGGCATCAGAAATCCAGAGGTCAACCTCGAGTTTTTCCTGGAGCCTTCTGCCAGTCTCCAGGTGATCCAATGCTCCTCAATAGCAGTGTAAGCAGTGTAAAGTACATTTTGCAAAGCTGGTCCGGTACGGACAGGCCCAAGGGCCACTGCACAAGCTATTTCTTGTTTGATTTGTTCAAAGGCCTGTTGTTGCTCGGGGCCCCACTTGTGAGTCACTTGATATAGAGGACTCACAAGCTGACTATAGCCTGGAACATGCATTCTCCAAAATCCCACAAGGCCTAGGAAAGCTTGTGTTTCTTTTTTGCTAGTTGGCAGAGACATAACCGTTATTTTGTTGATCACATCCATTGGAATGTGGCAACGTCCATCCTGATATTTTACCCCCAGGAACTGGATTTCCTGTTCGGATCCCTTCACCTTACTCTGTTTAATAGCAAAACCAGCTTTCAGGAGAATTTGGATTATTTTCTTCCCTTTCTCAAAAACTTCTGCTGCTGTGTCACCCCACGCAATGATGTCATCGATGTACTGCAGGTGTTCAGGAGCTCCCCCTTGTTCCAGTGCAGACTGGACCAGTCCGTGGCAAATGGTAGGGCTGTGTTTCCACCCCTGGGGCAGTCAATTCCAAGTGTACTGAATGCCCCTCCAAGTGAAAGCAAACTGTGGCCTGCATGCTGCTGCCAGTGGGATGGAGAAAAATGCATTAGCAATATTGATTGTAGCATACCACTTGGCTGCCTTAGACTCTAGTTCATACTGGAGTTCTAGCATGTCTGGCACTGCAGATCTCAGTGGTGGCGTGACTTCATTCAGGCCGCGATAGTCCACCATTAGCCTCCACTCACCATTAGACATTCTCACTGGCCATATAGGACTATTGAAGGGTGAGCGAGTCTTACTGATCACTCCTTGGCTCTCCAGCCAATGAACCAACTCATGGATGGGGATCAGGGAGTCTCGGTTGGTGGCGATATTGCCACCGGTGCACAGTTGTAGTCGCAATTGGCACTTGCTGTTCTTCAATCCTCAGCAGTCCTATGGCAGAAGGGTATTCTGAGAGACCAGGCAGGGTAGACAGCTGCTTAATTTCTCTGTGCTCAAGGCAGCTATGCCAAAGGCCCACCGGTACCCTTTTGGATCCTTGAAGTACCCTCTCTTGAGGTAGTCTATGCCGAGGATGCACGGAGTCTCTGGGCCAGTCACGATGGGATGCTTTTGCCATTCATTCCCAGTTAGACTCACTTTGGCTTCCAATACAGTTAGCTCTTGGGATCCCCCTCCAGAGATACAGATGAGTTCTGCGCCTTGGTGGCCTGGTGGCATTAGGGTACACTGTGTGCCTGTGTCCACTAGAGCTTTATATTTCTGCGGTTCCAGTGTGCCAGGCCATCGAATCCACACAGTCCAATAAGTCCAGTTGTCCCTCTCCTCTACCTGGCCAGAGGCAGGGACCCACTAGTCCTGGTTGGAGCATCTGTCAATTAATTCTTCCAAATGTGAAGCAGAGGTCTCTTCGTCAGGGTCAGGAGTAATACTAGCCCTTCTACTGCCTCTGGGGGACTGCCCAACAGAAACTGGGGCAGCAATACTCCTAGGAACCTCTTTTCTTCTGTATCTTTCTGCAGTTCACGTACCCGAGCAGCTAGGACCGAGGTCGGTTTACCATCCCACTTCCTCATATCTTCCCTATGGTCACGTAAATAAAACCACAGGGTGCCCCATGGTGTGCGTCCTGGATTCTCCCTTGCTTGAGCCGGAGAATGCTGGCACTTAATGGCTGAAAGATTCTTCCATCTAGGTGAGGAGGAAGTTATGTATTCTTCTAACTGTTGGGACAGTTTCTCCATGGCTGAAATGCAGGCCCATAATGTGACAGTGAGATTTTCTTCATATTTATGAAGCTGAATGGACACAGTGTCCACTGTTGGCCCCATCCCCTCATCCCAATTCATTGCTGCCAGTATCCTGGCATGTGATGAGGGTGCAGCCCATACAAACTTCCGCCACATGGATGTCGTGCACTGGACTTCATCGGGATCTTAAGGTGTCTGGGCATTGTTTAAATCACTATAAATCATCTCCAGCACAGCTAATTCCCTCAGGTGCTGGAGACCTTTCGCCATGGTGGTCCACTTGCCTACTTGATATATAATATCTTCCTTGTGGGGATACATTTCTTTCACAGCTGCCAGGAGTCACCTCCAGAGGCTGAGAACCTGTACCTCTCTCCCAGTTATTCTGTCAGTGATCCTTTCTCTAGAGAGGGATCCCAGCTGCTTGGCTTCATTGCCTTCTAGTTGGCTATTGGCCCCAGTGTCCCAGCATCGAAGCAGGCAGGTGAGGATGTGCTCACCTGGATGATGACTGAAATCCTTTCGTATTTCTCACAACTCACTCAAGGATAGAGATCAGCTGGTTTCTCATTCATTTATGATTTCTGTCTCTTCTCCCTGATATTGTTGTGATGACCCTGCTTTAGAGCTGCCTTTCTTTTCCTCTTCTCCCTCCTCCTTAGGAGGAGCTTCTTCCCTTACTAAAGGCACCACTCCCAATATTATTCACAAATTGACTTCTAGGGGAGAAAAAGAAGGCAGTGTAATTCTTAATATTTCCAAAAAGATAATCTCCAGGAGACCAGAATGATAACAATGCAGGGCCTGAGTACCAGACAAAACTGAAGGCCAGGGTGTTACAGCACAGTGTGATAAAAAAACCAAACACAGATTTTAACACATTCTCTGGTCGGATATAGAAGAGAAAAGAGAACAGAGAATCATAGAATCATAGAATCATAGAATATCCCGCGTTGGAAGGGACCCATAAGGATCACCAAGTCCAACTCCTGGCACTGCACAGGTCTACCCAAAAGTTTAGACCATGTGACTAAGTGCACAATCCAATCTCTTCTTAAATTCAGACAGGCTTGGTGCAGTGACTACTTCCCTGGGGAGCTTGTTCCAGTGCATAACCACCCTCTCGGTGAAGAACCTCCTCCTGATGTCTAGTCTAAACTTCCCCTGCCTCAGCTTAACCCCGTTCCCGCGGGTCCTGTCACTGGTGTTTATGGAGAATAGGTCACCTGCCTCTCCACTCCCCCTTGTGAGGAAGTTGTAGACCGTGATGAGGTCTCCCCTCAGCCTCCTCTTCTCCAGGCTGAACAGGCCCAGTGACCTCAGCCGCTCCTCATATGTTTTCCTCTCCAGGCCCTTCACCATCTTCGTCGCCCTCCTCTGGACACTCTCCAACAGTTTAATGTCCTTTTTGTACTGTGGTGCCCAGAACTGCACACAGTACTCGAGGTGAGGCTGCACCAGCAGAGTAGAGCGGGACAATCACTTCCCTCAACCGACTAGCTATGCCGTGCTTGATGCACCCCAGGATACGGTTGGCCCTCCTGGTTGCCAGGGCACACTGCTGGCTCATATTCAACTTGCTGTCAACCACGACCCCCAGATCCCTCTCTGTGGGGCTGCTCTCCAGCATCTCGTCGCCCAGTCTGTACGTATAGCCAGGGTTGCCGCATCCCAGGTGCAGGACCCGGCACTTGCTTTTGTTAAACTTCATGTGGCTGGTGATCGCCCAGCTCTCCAATCTGTCCAGATCTCTCTGCAGGGCCTTTCCACCCTCAGCCGAGTCCACAACTCCTCCAAGTTTGGTGTCATCAGCAAATTTGCTCAAAACACCTTCTAGTCCTACATCCAAATAGTTTATAAAAACATTGAAGAGGACTGGCCCTAAAATGGAGCCTTGAGGGACCCCACTAGTGACCATCCGCCAGCCAGATGTGGCCCCATTTACCACAACCCTTTGAGCCCTGCCCGTCAGCCAATTGCTCACCCATCAGATGATGTTTTTGTTTAGTTGTATGCTGGACATTTTGTCCAGTAGGATCCTATGGGAAACCATGTCAAAAGCCTTGCTGAGGACAGATTACATACAACATACACAGAAAAATATTAACAGCAAACTGAACATTGTGACTAGTAAGTATGTTAGTCGTGAATGCTTTAATCACTTCTGCTGTTATCTCAACCCTCAAGCCCCACCTTGGGCACCAAAAAGGACTGTGGTGGTTTTACTCAGGTGGGCAGCCGAGTTCCACCACGGTTGCTCTCTCACTCTCCCCTCCTCAGTGAGGAAAGGGGAGAAAATACGACACAAAGAGCTCAAGGGTTGAGATCGGAATGATTTAATTAAAGGGAAAGGGAGAGGGAAAAACAAAACAAAACAAACAACAACAACAAAAATGCCATGTGGAAGCACAGAGAGAAAGGGGGAAAAAAAGTTATTCTCTACTTCCCATCAGCCATCAATGAGCAATGTTTGGCCACATCCTGGGAAGCAGGGCCTCAAAATGCGTAACGGTTGTTCAGGAGGACAGCCCCCTCCCCCACGAGAGCCCCCCTTTTTATTGCTGAGTGTGACATCAGGTGTTATGGAATATCCCTTTGGTCGGTTAAGGTCAGCTGCCCTTGTGATGTCCCCTCCCCATCAATTGCCCACCCCAAGCCTGCTGGCTCTTGGGGGCTTGGAGGGAGTCCTGATGCTGTGCCAGTACTATGCAGCAATAGACACAGCACTGGAGTGATACCAGTGCTGTTCCAGCTACGAGTGCAGAGCACAGCACTGTGTAGGCTGCTGCAGGGAAAGTTAACTCCATCCCAGACAGACCCAGCACAACTCCAGCTGACCAGACTCAAAGGATACATCCCCAGAAGATGCAGAGGATTGGTATACAGATGGCAGCAGCTTCATCTGCCAGAGATTTCACATCACAGGATATGTGGTAACAAACATCAGCCCAAAAGGTGGAAATCATCGCCTTGATAAGAGCTTTTGAGCTGGCAAACATTTGGACAGATTTTAAATATGCCTTTGGTGTGGTGCATGCACATGGGGCAATTTGGAAGGAGAGAGGACTTTTATCTTCCTCAATTAAATATGCAGAAGAGGCTGATAGCAGTTATTTATTAGGGAAGAAGGAAAAAGGAGGCCCAGACAGAAACAGCCCCGGCTAGGCAAGGATCAATGTGCCCTATGTAAGAAATCTGGGCATTGGAAAAACAAATGCCCGGAATAGAAAAGAAATGGAAAAGGGAACAGGGGAAGGGAGGTGGTGGTTGTGCGTGCAAAAGACGACTGAAGAGGACTGAGGGAATCTACCCCAGCAGATCCGCTGGTTATAAAAATGAAGCTGGGGAAGGAGAGAAAAGAGGTGGAACTTCTGGTGGATGCTGCCGGAGTAGGAGATGGACCCGGAGTAACGACGCAACCTTGATGCGAGTATAATCATTCTCCTTTATTGCATATTCTAACAAAGTATATACATGCTACTCCCTACAGCACGCACCTACAACAACTTATCATTGGTCTAGCTTCTCTGTGCACACGTCTCTAGCACTAATATGATTGGTACAACGGTGTCATCTCTCCTCCTGAACATAGTTCCACATATTCTAGTTGTAACATCACTCAAGGTTATCAGCCCTGGGCCTACATTATCTTCACAGTCCTTCAAACCCTGAGTTGCTCATTGTAATTAAATCATGCCCCTTCTCACTTAACCATGACTCCACAATTCCCCCTTCTTGTTTTTGAGCAACCAAATGCTTTTTATAGATTTTTCTATCAAGCACTGCAGACATTGCAATAAGCAAGGCACAATAAGCAACAGGGTGAAAATCACATGCAGGATTACGATTGTAAAGTAGTGTGCCTACTAGAATCTACATCAGTCAAGCCACTAAACACTAGGGATGGTGCTTTGCAGCGATTCTGCTTCTCACTCGCACAGCACAATCACACAATCTTGCAAAGAGGCCTCTTGCACTTTTCATTCATACCACAAGAAAATATCACTTAAAATAATTTGTCCGCGGCTTCAGGAGGTCCTTGTCTACTCCCGTGGTGAAGGCTCGGGGTGGAAAATGCTCGGGGTGGAAAATGCTCGGGGTGCACCTAGGGGCGTTCATTCCACAGTCGATCCCACAGCCGAGCAGAGCTGCTCCTAGCACAAGGAATGATGCTATTATAGTTTTGTATAATTACGCTAAAGAGATGCATTGCAATAAGGAGCGGGTATGGCATTGACGATTTGTTTCATGGTTTGGTTTTTGCCCATGTAATTGAACCTTACAGATGCTGTGGCTGTTACACTTCCCAGGATATCTAATTTCCGTGGCTCTAGGGGCACTCATTTCTACAATTCTTGCTCTGCCTTTCCTTATCAACTCTCCCACTGCTTCTGGCCGTGTTTGAATACTAGTTTTTGGTTGTACACTTAAAAATACCCACTCTAAAATTCTAAATACATCCCCATCCCCATCACATTTGTCAATGTCACAGATAGAGAAGGAGGAAGATTCCCCCTTTTTGTTTTGCCATTGACAGATGACCACATAAGGTGAGTCCTCAGCATTGCACAATAATAGAGAAATAGGCATCTCCAAGATGCATCGACTTGTCCACGTTTCTTGTAGCTTCTGTATAATTTGTTGCAACGCCGCCTGTTGTGCTGCAGACAGAGTAACTGCATCAGCTGGATGCTGTCCTCGCAGAAGCGCAGTCAGAGGCGCAATGTCCGTATTGGAGATACCAACACAATTGCGTACTCATTGGATGTCCCCTAACAACGTTTGCACATCAGTTAATGTCCGTATTTTGGTTGCTAGCTTTGTCTTTTGTGGGCAAATCTTTGCATCTGCTATGGACCACCCAAGGTATTTCCACGGGGCTGTGTGTTGCACTTTTTCGGGGGCAATTACAAGTCCTTTCTTAGATAGAGTGTCAGCTAACTGTTTCAAAGAGTCCTCCGTAAATGGCTCTTGCTGACAGCAGAGAATGTCGTCCATATAATGGTAAATTATTGTACTAGGCCATTGTTTCCTGAGAGGCTGCAACGCCCAATCCACGTATAATTGACATAGAGTAGGTGAGTTTTTCATGCCTTGTGGCAAGACTACCCATTCATAGCGATCGGCAGGTGCCGCTTTATTAATCGCTGGTACAGAGAAGGCAAATCTCTGTGTATCTTGAGGACGCAAAGGGATAGCAAAGAAACAGTCCTTCAAGTCCACAATAAGTATGTGCCATCCATCGGGCAACATAGCTGGAGAAGGCATTCCAGGCTGCAGAGCTCCCATAGATTGCATCTGCTCATTTACCTGTCGTAGATCATGCAGGAGGCGCCATACCCACCCTTTTTCGGGATTACAAAAATAGGAGTATTCCATGGACTAACAGAAGTTTTAATGTGTCCGGCTGCAAGCTGTTCGGCCACCAATTGTTTTGCTATCTGCAGTCGCTCTTTTGTCATGGGCCACTGGTCAACCCACACAGGCTCATTGGTGATCCATATCAGTGGTGGGTTGGGCGACTGCTCCCCAGTGGCCAGTCCTAAAAAAGGTCCATAGTCAAGACCGCCCCCAGTTGGCTAAGAACATCTCGGCCTATAAGAGCTTCTAATATCCCAGGCAAGGGCGTCACGTATACTTTGAGAGTGACTTGTTGCCCTTCTGGGAATTGTATTTGCATTGGGTATCTACTCATGCGGGGATCTGAGCGTCCCCCCACCCCGGCGATAGCTGAGGTTGGCTGTTCCACTGGCCATTGTGATGGCCATACAGATTGGCTAACTATAGTCACATCTGCCCCGGTATCCAATAGAGCGACAATCCATTTGGTAAAACCACCCTGGGATATGTTGACACCCTTAGTGGGACGCATACCCATGTTGGCAGTAAAGCAGACTGCGGGCCTGCTAGAGCCGAACCCCTTGTCCCCCTGGTTAGTATCAGTCCTGAGGGAATAACTGGTGGAATTATCAAAAGCGACAATCTGGGCGATTCGACTGCCCTTGTGTATAAATAGAGGTGGGCAGACTGTATAGGCCATAATGTATATACGCCCAGTGTAGTCAGCATCAATAACACCAGGGAGTATAATCAGTCCCTTAACCCCGGCGGAGGAGCGTCCAACAAGAGTCCTCCTACTTTACTGTCTTGATGAATCAAAGGCCTTACTGCATTGCTGGGAATTTTCCGGACATTGGTATCAATGAGGGTGATGTCTACTGTGGTTTCCACATCAATTCCGAGGCTCCCCCTGGTTGCTGGCTGGTGCTGTTCCAGAAAACCTGGCCTTTGCCTGGAGAGGTGATTTATGTCTGCATGCGGCCCCTCTGCGCGCTCTTCTTCCAGTTTCCCGTACAGGCTTTCGTCGCATGGGTATTCTTCTGGCATTTTTCATACCATACAGTGCCGCGACAGTTCCGCTTGCTGTGACCGGTTGCTCCACACCGGTAACAGATCCCTCGAAAAGGCCGACCAGGCAGACCTGGTGGGCCTCGCTGTTGTACTGCGGCTGCCAGTGGCTGTACAATTTTCCATACTACCCCTTTCACGGCAGCAGCAAAGGTGTTGCTTTGCTTCTGTGCCTCCGCTCTCTCCACTCTGGTCAGCATCTCTTCGACCCCAGCCCCTTTCGGAAGACTCGCTAAGATCTGTTTTGTGACCTTGTTAGCATTGTCAAAGGCCAATATTTTGAACATCTGTTGTTTATTCTCGTCACCCAAGTCGGGATGGTTCATCACAGCTTCCCACAATCTATCAATGAAATTGGAGTATTTTTCGGTTGCTCCTTGTATCACTGTCCCAAACGAGGGACTGGCTGAGCCCGGTAAACTAAGGAACGCGTCCAGGGCAAGCTGTGCAGATCGTTGCAACATAATGGCGGGGAAGGTGAGCTGTGTATTCAGATTACCATACGGCCCTTCTCCCAGTAACATCTCAGCGGACACGCCGTAAAGTGGGTCTCCCAGTCGTTGTTTGGCTGCCTCTTGTGCTGCTCGCTGAGCCCAGGAGGAGCCCCACAGCAGATACTGGGTCGGGGTGAGTAGCAGTCTCATGAGGTTGCGGCAGTCATAAGGGCACATTAAATCGGCAGAAAATATCCAACTTACGATCTGTCGAGTCGCTTCAGACTTCATCCCATACTGTGAGATGGTGGCTCATGCCTGCTGTAAAATTTTCCAATCGTGCGGCTCCCATTTTGCCCCACCAGGTTCATGTACTATGGGACATGCGATGCTAGCGGCCGCACTCCATTGCCCTTCTAGTATAGTGTCCCTTATGACCCCACTCCATCGCGTGGGCCTAACTGGAGCCGGTGGGCCAGCGGGGGGAAGTGGAGGAGTGTTTTCCTTTTCGCTCAACAGGGAGTGATCCGCTACCGTCGCCTTCCCCTTTAACCGCAGGTCCAGATCCTCAAGTCGCTGCAAAACTGCTTGTAACAACTTTTCCGTATTTTCCAGGGGAGGTTCTATATGGTCGTCGCTAGGTGGCGTTGCCGGAGCGGAGGAATCAGTAGAGAGCGGCAAGGGCGGGTGCAGAGGCGGAGCCGAGGGCGGGGGTCGGCACGCCTCTCCTCCCTCGCTAGTGGGCGGTGCAGGACATCCCCCCTGGGCGTCCTGGGGTGCTACTTCCGCAAGCGGCTCAGATCTCTGCTTTGGCCTGGCGCCGCCAACTTCCGCTTTTTCTGCGCTCGATGGTGGGTCCGGCGGGACTTCCGCATAATTTGGAGGGGGATCCCCAGATCGCAATGCGCGTTAAAAATTCAGCAACAGTTCTCCAAGGGCTGCCGCTCATCCCCTTAACTGGGGACTGTCCAAAGAGCCGACTTAACACCCCGCGTCTATGCTCTGAACTTTCTGGGTTTGGAGGCTCCACTCCTAGTGTTAACATCTGAGCCGCAGCGCAGGCAACCTCCCTCTCCGCCTTCATGGCCTTTACTGTCTCTAATACCGTTTGCCACAACTCGCGGACAGTTTTCACCTCATTTTCATCTTTTGAATCCCCCGTTATAGTCCTTTCCCACATGGTGTTCCCGAACTCCCGCCATTCTGTGACAGAGAACAGCAGGGTCGTCTCTCTAAAATGTCCCCATCGCTGTCCCAGCTTGATCAGCTTAGTCAATTTCTTTCCCGTAGTCTTGATACTCTCTTAGAGAGAATTCCGACTAGCAACGTCGCCGCTGCCTCTACTTCCATGGCGGCGTCCTCTGAGAGGCAGGGAGTGACCCAGACCCGTGCTTGCAAGGCAGCACTCCTCTCAGCCATTAAGTTTCCCACTCCCCTCCTCTTGCTGCTTACCGCAGTCTCGGAGAACTCAGTCGAGCTGAACTATCTGGCGAGTAACCATCCTCTGCTACCAGATGCCGGAGTGTGAGACGGACCCGGAGTAACGACGCAACCTTGATGCGAGTATAATCGTTCTCCTTTATTGCATATTCTAACAAAGTATATACATGCTACTCCCTACAGCACGTGCCTACAACAACTTATCATTGGTCTAGCTTCTCTGTGCACACGTCTCTAGCACTAATATGATTGGTACAATGGTGTCGTCTCTCCTCCTGAACATAGTTCCACATATTCTAGTTGTAACATCACTCAAGGTTATCAGCCCTGGGCCTACATTATCTTCACAGTCCTTCAAACCCTGACTTGCTCATTGTTGTGAAATGTGTTAATTTGATTTGTGTCAGTATAGAACAATGCTAGGGCTGCATGATTAAATATAACCTATTTAAGAATAACAGAGTGATTAGTGTACATCGTTCTTGTATCGTGCAAAGGAAGGGCCCAGCAATTTGTGTAAATAGAGGGTTTGAAGGGCGAACATTGAGACTCTAGTCTGGGAGATAAGAGGACCAAGGAGTTTTTTTAGGAAACTGTTGACTTTTGCATGGGACGCTGCCCAAGCCTCTGACATCCGGCAAAGAGATCCACCAAATAAGGAGAAAGGGGGAGTTGAAGGACGACCGAAGGACAAAGCCTGGGAGGAAGACTATGAGCCTTCAGCACAAGAGACCCCCAGAAAGACCACCAGAGACTGATACGCATGCATCGGGAGAAGGTTTGAATTCCGGGAACTAATTATAATAACCCTGCCTTTTCTAGGAATAGTGATGAATATGTATTAGTCTAGGAGCATAAAAATCAGCCACCTGATGTAATAGGTGTGCGTCTTGGTGGAGCAGAGACTCCCTGCGCACCCAGCGCTGTTTGCTTACCTCTATTCGCTTAATAAATTACAAACTTTAATTAGAATCCTATTTGGGACTCAGTCATTTATCACATTGTAATTAAATCATGCCCCTTCTCACTTAACCATGACTCCACAGGATGCGGGGGCAACATATTCAGTTTTATAAAAAGCATTAGTATCAGTGGGGAATGATTATGTTGTAGTGAAGCGGGCAACTGGCCAGTCTGAAATAGCATATTTCTGCAAACCATTGAAGTATAGATATGGGAAACAGTGGGGCATTCACAAGTTCCTCCTATACATGCCCAACTCCCCGGAGTCACTCCTAGGGAGAGATTTATTGGAAAGATTACAAGCAACCATTTCATTTAAAAATGGGGAGATTATTCTGGAGGTAAATGATCAAAGATATGTGGAAGTGTTGAGTTTGATCTTGACAGCTATTGAGACCAAAGAGGAAATTAGTGAGGAAATCCTAAGTCAAGTGTTTTCTGGAGTATGATCTTCTAATGTACCAGGGAAGGCGAAAAATGCACTTCCAATACAAATTAAATTTAAGGAAGGAAAACAGCCAGTCAGAATTAAACAGTATGCCTTGAAAAAGGAAGACAGAGAAGGAATTAGCCTGATAATTGATTAACATGCTTAACACCAGAGCTAACTTGGTTTACCGTTTTAGACCTGAAGGATGCCTTCTTTTGCCTCCCTCTCCATGAAGCC
>CM021729.1:5519484-5543638 GCA_011074415.1 Stictonetta naevosa | reverse complement strand
CTTTTCTAGGAATAGTGATGAATATGTATTAGTCTAGGAGCATAAAAATCAGCCACCTGATGTAATAGGTGTGCGTCTTGGTGGAGCAGAGACTCCCTGCGCACCCAGCGCTGTTTGCTTACCTCTATTCGCTTAATAAATTACAAACTTTAATTAGAATCCTATTTGGGACTCAGTCATTTATCACATTGTAATTAAATCATGCCCCTTCTCACTTAACCATGACTCCACAGGATGCGGGGGCAACATATTCAGTTTTATAAAAAGCATTAGTATCAGTGGGGAATGATTATGTTGTAGTGAAGCGGGCAACTGGCCAATCTGAAATAGCATATTTCTGCAAACCGTTGAAATATAAATATGGGAAACAGTGGGGCATTCACAAGTTCCTGTACATGCCCAACTCCCCGGAGTCACTCCTAGGGAGAGATTTATTGGAAAGATTACAAGCAACCATTTCATTTAAAAATGGGGAGATTATTCTGGAGGTAAATGATCAAAGATATGTGGAAGTGTTGAGTTTGATCTTGACAGCTATTGAGACCAAAGAGGAAATTAGTGAGGAAATCCTAAGTCAAGTGTTTTCTGGAGTATGATCTTCTAATGTACCAGGGAAGGCGAAAAATGCACTTCCAATACAATTTAAACTTAAGGAAGGAAAACAGCCAGTCAGAATTAAACAGTATGCCTTGAAAAAGGAAGACAGAGAAGGAATTAGCCTGATAATTGATTAACATGCTTAACACCAGAGCTAACTTGGTTTACCGTTTTAGACCTGAAGGATGCCTTCTTTTACCTCCTTCTCCATGAAGCCAGCCAGAAAATCTTTGCATTTGATTGGACAAGCCCTAAGAGTGGGCACAAAACACAGCTCACATGGACAAGATTGCCTCCGGAATTAAAGAACCCACCCGCCTTGTTCGGAGAACCACTTGCAAAGGACTTGGAGACCTGGGAAGCCCCATCAGGAGAAGGAAGGCTGTTGCAGTACGTAGATGACCTCCTCATAGCCACCCAGACAGAAGAAGCATGTGTGGCCTGGATGGGGATTGCCCTGGGAATACTAGCACAGGACCTGGGCCCATATCGAAGGGCAGTTGCTTATTTTTCTAAGCAGCTGGATGCTACCACCAAGGGATGGCCAGGATGCCTCAGAGCCATTGCAGCAATGGTGCTAAATATCCAGGAAGCACGCAAGTTCACCTTGGGACAGAAAATAACTGTGCTGGTGTCTCACACAGTGTCCGCAGTGCTGGAAGTGAAAGGCGGTCACTGGCTTTCCCCACAAAGGTTCCTGAAATCAGCAGAAACCAAGGGGAGCCAGTACACCATGACTGCCTGGAGACCATTGAAGCTACCTACTCCAGCTGTCCAGATCTGAAGGACACTCCTTCTGATGATGTGGAAATATGGGAGCAGCTATGCCATGAGCAGAAAACGACATGCTGGGTATGCAGCTACCACTTGCAAAGACGTAATAGAATCTGGACCTTTGCCAACAGATACCTCTGCACAAAAGGCCGAGATAATTGCTCTGACCCATGCCTTAGAAGATGTGAAAGGAAGGAAAATAAACATCTATACAGACTCAAGATACGCATTTGGGGTTGTACATGCACATGGAGCCATCTGGAAAGAAAGAGGACTGTTGAACTCGCAAGGGAAAAACATCAAACATGCAAAAGAAATAATGCTATTATTGGAAGCAGTTCAGCTGCCTGAAAAGGTAGCAATCATGCACATTAAGGCACACCAGAAGGTGAGCTCAGAATTGGAGGAAGGAAACGATCTGGCAGACAGAGAGGCAAAAGAAGCAGCAAAAGGTGAGGTAGCAACTGAGGGAGCCCTGATTCCAGATGGGCAGATTCCCCTTGAAGGTAAGCCTGCATATAACAAAAAGGATAGAAAATTAATCAAAAGTCAAAAGGGAGAATATAACCAAGAGGGATGGCCTATTACCAAAGAAGGGAAAGGGAAATTAGTCATTCCCTCTAATTTGCTACAGTCACCAGTAAGGGAAGAACACTGGAAAACTCATTGGGGAATAAATTATATAACTATATGATCGGGAAAATTACGGCTAGTAATTTGTATGCTATTCTCACACAAGTAACCCGACAATGTGACCTCTGCCTCCAGACCAACCCCAAAAATAACCCCAAACTGAATTGGGCGAAATTGGGAAAGGCCATGGGCCTGGACAACAATGGCAGACTGACTTTTCTGAACTTCCAAGAAAAGGGGGGGTATCGATATTTACTGGTGTTAACGGATACTTTTTCAGGTTGGCCAAAGGAGGTACCCACTAGAACTGCCAAAGCCCGAGAAGTAACCAAGGTATTGTTACAAGAAATAATACCATGCTTTGGAGTTCCAGCCACCATGTCGTCAGACGGGGCCACACTTTATCTCAAAAATAGGACAGCAAATTAGTTGGCATTAGGGCATAGATTGGGAACTCCATACTCCATACCACCCTCAATCGAGTGGCCAAGTGGAGAAAATGAACCATTTGATCAAACAACAAATTGTAAGGTTAGGGCAAGAAGCTAACTTGCCCTGGCCCCAAGCTATTCCTCTGGCATTGCTGCGGATTCGGACTAAGCCCCGAACTCAAGAAAAATTTAGTCCTTTTGAAACGCTTTATGGGAAACCATACGGGGTCCAGAAGGGAATGTCTACCCAGGTTGGGGAAGAGATGCTGACTACCTATATGGTAGCTTTGAGTAAGCAACTTAGAGAAATAGAAAAACATGTGGCTGGAACTCAGAGTAGAGAGCTGGATGGACCAGTGCATGACATACAGCCTGGAGATTATGTATATGTCAAGTCTCTTGCAGAGAAAACTTTGAAACCACAGTGGGAAGGACCATACCAGGTGCTCCTTACTGCCTTCACTGCAATTAAGATCATTAGGGAAGGAAGTGAAGGCGTTTTCCCGGTTGAAGTCCGAAAGGCTGTTTGGGATAATGCCAATGATTTTGAGAGGAAGTTCCAATCTTGGTGGACTCTGGTAAATTTTACCTATGATCCCATTGTTAATATGGCTACTGCCTTTGTGCTTACTATACGTAATGCCACAGTTTATGTTATCCACCCCATCATTGCACTAGGATTAAACCATGAGGAGACAGCGCTCTATCCTTCAGAGCATAGAACATGGACATGGATGGGGAGTGGGAAATGGCAGTCTGTAAATCTGGAATCATGTGTTACCCAGGAACAACAAGGGTAATCTGTGAAAGCAACACAATTGACGCTCAGGACGTATGTCTTGACACTGAGCAAGGTGTTTGCCACTTTGAATTTCATCCAAATACTAGTCAAAAAACTGTGCTTGTATATATTGGTCAAGGCTGTGTGTGTTTAAGAACTGCTTGTGCTTTTGTAGAGGAAGATAAGGAAAACGTAACTCTCCCTAGCAAAAATCATTCTAACTTTTGTATTTGTAACGTTGTTAGAATCATTGGGTGTGATTTTCTATATTTAGCACCAGTGGTATCCCACCAGCTGATCAAGTCTAACAGTACAATGTAAACAAGATGCTAGTCATCACTGGTGGAATACACTTTTTGGGTGGTCACCAACAGCAAATGGCATTCTCAATACATTGTGTCACCTGATCACAGTCATATTGATCATAGTTGGTATAAGTCTTGTATTGTCTGTAATTATACTAATCTGGAACTGGAGAATGTTATACTGGATAGCCACACTGACTTCTTTATCGCGTGTCCATGGTATGGCATTAAGTGATCAGTACCAAGTTGGGAATCTTTGCCACGAGTAAAAGAATTTACTAATCTTCTAGAAAAGGGGGGACTGAAGCCAGGGATAGAAGAATGGGGGCTTGTTTAATCACATTAATGATTTCTAAATAAAGCAATCATTATTATTAAAGCCAGGAATGGAAGAATGGGGGCTTGCTTAATCACATTAAAATAGATGTTGCTGAGTGTTTTTGCTTACTACTGTGCAAATTAACTGAAACAAGGAGTCTCGGTGCCCCTCACAGAGGATGCTTCCTGACAAAAATGGGGAACCTGTCTCAAAAAACAGATGAGACCGACCTTGTGGTTTGGACAAGAGCCAAGGAGCAGCTGAGTCTGTACAAAGGCAGGAGGTCAACTAGTGGTGATGAAGAAGAGTTATCAACCTTCATCCCCACGACCTGCGCAAGCGCAGATGGGAGGAGTTTATGGAAATAACTTATCGGAGCTAATTTTAATACAAAGCAGGGATAGGTTATGCATATGTATAGGCACATTGGGAAACTTCATGCATATGTAACGTTTTACTGCATATAACCAAAGCAAGTTTCCATGTTGGGGTGCGCATGCCTTTGGGAGCTATCCCGCATGCACCCGGCACCGAAATATAACACATACCTACTTTATAACTCATTTGCTTTGAGTTGTAGAGTTCTTCCATGAATCAGTACCCCTTGCATATATTCATATATGTGTATGTGGCATACATGTATATATCATAAAGGTATGTAAACTAAATACATATATCCATAAATTTATAATAAAACATTATTTTATAAAATAATGTATTAATAATTAAAATTTACATGTGAATAGAAAGTTATTAATCAAAACTAAAAGGCACATTCAGGGCCCACCACTTTGCAAAACTCCTGACAGTACACCAATGTGTTTGGGGTGGGGGAAATTTCAGAGATGAGGGTGGGTGTCACAGAATGGGGACAATGGTCATGCTGAAACATGCCTGAGAGCTACAGGCCTGTCCCAGGTAGTATCCAAAGATGGTGTTATGTGTATTTCTTCATCCAGGAGTGGACGTACAGTGTCATGCAGACTTGGTGGATATATAATAGTTTTCCAAACACATTGTGGTGTTAAGCTCATCTTAAAAGTGATAGATATATGTTATCCAAGTGTATCTGGGCCATTGCCCTAAGTAGCAAAACATGTACTGAAAGGACTCGGGGATTTTAAAAACTGTTTGTTGAGATGCTTGCCTTCATAAATCACAGACTGACCAGAAAAAAAAAAAAAAAAAATTTTTTAAAACAGCCTTTTAAACAAACTATTAAAGAAATATGTTCACCATTTTGTTACTAATATTTAAGACTGTTAAGATGAATTCTCATATCCTGTTGGCCTGTGTGGCTATGTGACCTCTCCAGCCCAAGCCAAAATACTACTGGACTTCTACCTTAACTATATACAGAGGACTGTTCTATAACACCACTTCTGCATCTGTAGGAACAGAGACCCTCTTCCTGTCTTTTCTGACCCAAAATATCATCTTCCTGGTGCCACAACAAGAACATGGGTAGAGGAAGAGAAAGTGCCACAACCACTAAGCACCTTCTGGGAGCCTGGGAAACTACCCTTGAGGGATTTTTCCTGAAAGAACTTGCTTTTCCCCTAACTTGCTGGATATGTGAGAAACACTGTAGCCAATAACATAGGCTCAGGTGAGGATCTCAGTGAAGTAGCAATTTTATTTGCGACTGCAATGGAGGGCATCCCACAAGCAGGAGCGCTCCTCCTAGTCACACAGTACAGTTTATATACTTTATATCTCGATGACTGGGTGTAGTGGGTTTGGTGGTTTTACTTGGGTGGGCAGCCGAGCTCCACCACAACCGCCCTCTCACTCCCCCTCCTCAAAGAGGAATGGGGAGAAAATACAATGAAAAGGGCTCAAGGGTTGAGATAAGGACGAGGAGATCACACAGCAATTATCGTGATGGGCAAAACAGACTCAGTATAGGGAGACAGTAAGATTGATTGTCTATTACTAACAAGCTAGAGAAGTGAGAAACAAAGGAAAGAAACCAAAAATGCCTTCCCCCCCATCCACCCTCTTCCACCTCCTCCCCCTGAGCGGCGCAGGGGAATGGGGGTTATGGTCAGTCTATAGTGCTTCTCCGCCGCTCCTTCTCGGTCACTTTCGCCCCCTGTGCTGTGGGGTCCCTCCCACGGGATGCAGTCCTTGCTGAACTGATCTGGCGTGGGCTGCCCACAGGCAGCAGATCTTCAAGAACTGCTCCAGATATGGATCCCCATATCCACCATGGTCTCCTTCACGGGCTGCAGCATGGAACCCTGCTCCACCGTGGTACTCCATGGGCTGCAGGTGGACAGCCTGCTTCACCATGGTCCTCACCACAGGCTGCAGGGGACTTCTGCTCTGGTGCCTGGAGCACCTCTCCCCCTCCTTCTTCACTGACCTTGGCGCCTGCAAGGCTGTTCCTCACTCCTCTCACTCTCCCAGCTGCTGTGTGGTGCAGCGTTTTATTTCCCTGTCTTAAACATGCTCTCACAGAGATGCAAAACAACGTCACTTATTGTCTCAGCTCTGGTCAGCAGTGGGGCCCTTACCAAACATGGGGCAGCGTCTAGATCCTTCTCACAGAAGCCACCCCCATGGCCCCCTACTACCAAAACCTTGACACGTAAACCCAGTACAGTGCAAGGTTATGGTTACCTATAGCTGTAGAAAATGCAGGGGGAACCCTGATATTGCTATCATGCAAGGAAGGGAACAGCAAAGAGGGAGACTTACAGGCCTCATTTCCCCAGGCAGTCTTTTCTTGTTACAATGCAATCATACATCGCATTCCCTGGGAGTCCTTGGTCCACCCCAATGGGAACGGCACTATCTGGGCAATTGGTCGTCCCGAGGCACAAGCATAGCAATTGCTATGGTTGAGACTCTGGACAGTATATTTGACCCATTCTATCCAGGTATTCACACCCCCATACCCTGTTTCAATCTCAAATGTTTGCCTAAGATCTTTTATTTCTTTAACTGTGACAACTGCTGCATTTCGAAGAGGGCCTCCTGTGTTCTCCTCGAGTTTCTCCCTATCTTTGGTTGCAATAAAGGATCATTTCCATTTAGCTATTCTCAGTCTGGATGTTGGGTCTCTCCCAGTTACATCTGCTCTGAGACCATAAGTACATTTAGTAATGTAATCAGCCTAATTCCTATAGTTATTGTATTATACTGTAGACGCTGACAACTGGGCTGAACAGTTCCTTTAAATATGTTTTTTTTTTTTAACCTCATGAAGTCAACAGCTGAGGTGGGCGTATGTGACCACCCTTTATGATTGGTCGTCCACCATACATTAGTCCATGTTGGGCAAGGGGGTCCTCCAAACATCCCGCTAGTCTTAGGTTCAGGACAGAGATATTTGTTTCTTCTGCTCACTTGTCACTGGACATTTAAATCTCCACAAGCTAACAGCTCACAAGCATCAAATGTGATGGACTGTGGTACATAACCCTCTGTCACAGTCACCCATATTTTGACGAGGTATCCCGTCTTTGCTATTATCTGGTCATGTCTTTTCCAAGTTGCCAATTGACCAAGGCCTTCTCTGAGGCCTACAATCACTAGAAACAAAATTAATGGTTGATTTTTCCCTGTCATTACTTTTAACCCTTAGGTTTCCAAATAATTATCAATACAAAGAATAAGATGTACACTACTACTAGAACAAAAACCCCTTGGGAGCACTTTGATTTTCTATAGGCCAGTCCTTTCTCTCAATCACAAGTCACACTCATTAGTTACCTGTGAAAATAAAAGGTTAGTTTACATTTGCAAGCTTTTATACTTCTCAGAGTCTATTATGAGATTTTCCTTTTTGATTTTTAACTTTCAACAAGTCTTCTGTAGGAACGACTTCCCAGGTAGTAGTGTCGACGGGTGCTTTCACTCGAGTATAGTGAGTCCAACCTTCTTCCGCAGTTCTTACGGCTGTTTCAGTGGTTAGTAGTACTTGGAATGGTCCCTCTCATTCAGGCCGGAGTTTTGATTCTTTCCAGGTCCGAATCAGGACCCAATTTCCTGATTGATGGTGGTGGGAGTTTGAGCCAACAACCCACGGGTCCTGAGAGATGACAAAGAAAAGGACAACCCCAGAATACAGTTCTCAAGAAAACTCTCTTGTTTCAAATTCTGGTATTTCTCATCCCTTCTGCCCAAATAGGGTAATCTGACCAGCATCTCATATGGTGAAATTCCTATATCCTTTCTTGGTGCTCTTTGAACCTGAAGGAGTGCTAAAGGTAAGCATTTTACCCAAGGAAGTTGGGTGTCTAACACTAATTTAGTTAATTGCTTCTTTAATGTCTGGTTCATTTGCTCTACCTTCCCAGAACAGGAGGGGTGCCAGGGGGTGTGAAAATCCCACTCAGTCTCTAAGACCTGCATTAACCCTTGCAGTACTTGTGAAGTGAAATGACTTCCTTGATTTGAATCAACGTTTTCAACTATCTCATATCTAGGGACTACTTGCTCCAGTGATACCTTAGCCACCGTGTTCTCAGTGGCAGATACCAAGGGGAAAGTTTACACCCATCCAGTCATGTGGTCAATTAGGACAAACAAGTACTTAAGTCTCCCTACTACAGGTAACTCAATAAAGTCTACCTGTATACTTTGGAAAGGTCGAATCCCTGGCTCCCGTCCCCCTCTAGGTGGGTTACGGATGACCATTTTATTTACCTTTTGACATATGGTACATCCTCTGCATATTTGCTTCACTGAAGTGTATATTCCTACACAGACATACTTTCTTAGCACAACATTACACATTGCTTGCACCTCCCAATGACTCTCTCAATGTAAAACAATTAATATTTGCCTCATTGGTGCAATGAGTGCAGTTGAATGCATTGAATTTGTGCAATGAATGCATTGGTGCAATTCAGCATTTCTCTCCCATCAGGGAGTATCCATTTTCCTTCAGACTTTGTGGCTCCTGATTCCTTTAAAAAAAAACAAAACAAAACAAAACAAACAACTTACTCATAAAAACTTTTTAGTCCTTTCTTAGTTTTTAACAATTCCCTGAATCCTCTCTGGATTTATTCCTCATTTTCCCTTAGACATTAGATGCCTTATATACTTGACTTCTCTTTCTACATATTGTAATTTATTTTTCAATACTCCGAAGCCTTGCTTTCCCAGAAAGCTGAATAGCTTGTTAGTTGTTTCCTTCACAACTGTTTTCTGCTGTCCTGACAATAAAAGATCATCCACATATTTGTAACAGTAACACCTCCTCGGGAGGTTGGAATTGCTCCAAAATCTGTTCTAGAACTTGCCCAAATAAATCGGTGGCCCTGCAAACCCCTGAGGTAAAACTATCCATCTGTATTGTTGCTTCTGCCCCTATTTCAGGGTCTTTCCAGTCAGAGGTGAATATATCTTTGCTCTCAGGGCCTGAGAGCCATCCATGAATAACACTGTTTTTCCAGCCTAACAATTTACTATTTGAATGCCCAATTTCATCATCAAATCCCTTCCCAACAAGTTAGTCCCTGCCTTGGGTACATACAGTAATTGCCCAGTGATCATTTTATCCCCTAGTCTCAGCTTGGTATCCCCCCAAAGTGGCACTGTTATCCCAGCCCGTTCTACCCCCATCACTTTTAGGGTTTCATCAGTTAATTTAATCCCTGGTACTTTACAGGCCAGTAATGACCTAGCTGCCCCAGTGTATTGGGTTCACATGGCAAGGTTCTGGGGGGGGCTGCAATGGCAGCCCCTATGAGAAGAATCCTTATCGTGGCAGATAAGGGCCAGTTTCAGCCGGCCCCAAAGGGGCCCACCGCTGCCCAGAGCCAAGTCATGAGCAACACAGTCCCTGCCTCTGTGAGAGCACATCCAAGAAAACAAAAACAAGCAAACAAAAACCTGCTGCTCAACAGCAGCTGGGAGAGCGAGGAGCAAGAAACCTCCCCGCAGACACCAAAGGCAGCACAGAAGGAGGGCAGGAGGTGCTCCAGGTGCTGGAGCCGAAGACCCCCTGCGGCCTGTGGAGAGGACCCTGGTGGAGCAGGCTGTCCTCCCCCTTCCTGCCGATACTTGGGAAACTGACCAAACACCACAGCAAATATACCAAAATTTCTAGACTGTTACTTAGATAATGCCTACATCCTCTTTCCCTGCTCATTCAACTTCAAACAGCTCTGTCAAATACTACATACCACACCTTTAACACCTTCAATAACTCTTCTAACACTTGTTTTTATCTTTCTCCAGCCTGTACTTTCACCAAAGGCTCAGTCAGGGGCCATACTTTTTTCCCTCCAGGATGCTGAAACAACATATCAGTATACGATATTTCATCCCATTTTCCTTCTCTCCTCCTTCTTCCACTCTGGATATTCCTACCTGAAGTGGCCATCCTGGCCACACTTAAAACATCTTATCAAAGCCTGTCCCTGCTAGGATTCAGGCTGCAACACAGGTAGCTTTCCTTGCCTGCCATTTCTTCCTCCTTCTCCAACCCTCTACCTCACTACCTGTTACACTGTGAATACCATTAGTTTCACTTTCTGCTTTTCCTTCTCATCTCCCCTCCTGACATACACCTTCAGGGCCTCCTTCAGGAGGGCCCCCAGTGACTGTTCACTACATCCTCCCACCCTCCGGAGCCCCCCCACCCGCCCACCCCCCATGTATCTGGCCAGGCTCTATCCACAAAATAACTTTCAAGAGCCCCCGGGACACTGGGTCCCCGGGACTCACCACCGAGCACTCCCCCACCTTGACCCCAAGTCTCCCACATGACCCCTGTGCTGTACACTATCACCTCGCCAGCCAGGATCGGCAAGTGGGCACCCCTGCACTGCTGGTACTACCCGCGGTCCCGGAGGATGAGCTCCCCCCACTCGTGCACAGCAGCTCTCCTCCTAATTTCCCTTTCTTCCCCTGTAAACAACATACTTAGTTGTCCTGGTTTCAGTTAGGACAGAGTTAATTTTCCTCCCAGTAGCTGGTAGGGTGCTATGTTTTGGATTAGGATGAGAAGAGTGCTGATAACATGCTGATGTTTTAATTGCTGCAGAGCAGTGCTTACACCAAGCCAAGGACTTTTCAGCTTCTCGCTCTGTCCTGCCAGCGGGCAGGCTGGGGGTGCAGCAAGAGCTGGGAGGGGACAGACCCAGGACAGCTGACCCAAACTGGCCAAAGGGGTATTCCATCCCATCTGACGTCATGCTCAACAATATATAGGGGTGGCTAGCCGGGGTGGGGCGCCGGCTGCTCGGGGTTGGGCTGGGCATTGGTCAGCGGGTGGTGAGCAATTGCATTGTGCATCACTTGTTTTGTGCATATTATTATTATTATTTTATTTTTCTGTCCCTAATAAACTGTCTCTATCTCAACCCACAGGCTTCAGTTTTTCTCGTTTCTCTCCCCCATCCCAGAGAGGGAGGGGGGAGGGTGAGCGAACGGCTGGGTGGTGTTAGCTACCGACCAGGTTAAACCACAAGGATCGGCAAGTGGGCACCCCTGCACTGCTGGTACTACCCGCGGTCCCGGAGGATGAGCTCCCCCCACTCGTGCACAGCAGCTCTCCTCCTAATTTCCCTTTCTTGCCCTGTAAACAACATACTTAGTATAGACATCATTTCCCCCCAAGAGTATAAGTTAGGTCCTAGGAACTGGTCTAATTGTTCAGCTAGCCTGATGGGGTCCTCAATTAAAGACTCCTTCTTAAAACTCATCTCCTTCTTAAAACTCCTAACCTCTCTGCTGGTAGGGAGGGGGGGAGTTCACCTAAGAGGATACACAGTTAGTGTTAGTACTGTTAGTATCAGGGAAGGCAAAACTCTCAATATCTCTTCTACCTTGTTCTAATTCTTACCAGAGCCTAGAGTACGCTCCTTCTCCAGGGACAGTGTTAATTGCAGTCCCTGTCTCCCTTCCTGGAGCAGCTGCTTCTGCTACTGGTGCAATATTAGGATTATAGGGAGCATAACTTGGCTCCTTCTCCGAAAAAGGAATCTTATTGTTTACATATAAATTTAAAGCCTGAATTTTCATCAGACCAGTATTTTGGCCAAAATACTGCTATTTCCTTAATTGGTTCCTTTTGTCCAGACTGATACACAATATTTAACCATTTTCTTATTTTATTACCTCCTCTAATTTTGGGATTATTTTTCCAATTTCTTATCATTCTTCAGGAAGAACTGTCGGTAGGCACTCCCCCAGGGATATCTCCCTGTCCCCTGGAACCCATATTTTCCCATTTTTCCTAGCCCTTGTCAGTGTGCTGCTACAGAAATTTTCCTCCTGCAGGATACCACACACTAACGTTCTGATTCTGGAAAATGGGAGTGTACTGCCAAGCACTTTACCGTGCAAGGGGTACCACACACCTATGAGTTTACCAGATTCCCTGGTGTACTGCCAAGCACTTCACCGTGCAAGGGGTACCATACACTAGATTTCCCGAGACTCTTCCTTTCTCTCTTATCGCACGCTTTGTCTGTCTTCAGCTGCGCCCCTCGCAGAGCTACGGAACCATGGATCAGGACTCCACACTCGCTTTGTACAAAAGTACGTCTCAATCACACATAACACAGAGTATCACCCGACCCCCAAAGCAATACTTAATATTTCTTACCTTGGTCTGTGCACAGAGTTACCGGATCAATTCTCAAACCCAGAGTGCCTACTTTCTTCCCTTCCCCAGTACTTCATGGATCCTGCGTCTTTAATCAGTCTCGGGCCCTTCGTCAGCTCTCCTCAGAACCGCCACCATCGATGCACAGGACCTCTGAAATCAGCGGGGCATGCCTTCCTGCTGCTGTGGTGGTGGGGCTCCCCAGTAGGTGACTGGATCCCGGATGAGCCCCCAAATTGTGAGAAACACTCTGTAGCGAATAACATAGGCTCAGGTGAGGATCTCAGTGAAGTAGCAATTTTATTTGTGATTGCAATGGCGGGCGTCCCACAAGCAGGTGCGCGCTTGCTAGTTCCATAACACAGTTTGTATACTTTTTTTCTTGACAACCGGGACCCTCCCCTGTTTCCCCACTGAGTGGGTAATCCATGTTCACAACCTATCTGGTGCTTCACAGACAATACATGGCTTTCAGTTGCTGGCCTGTTTTAAGTCAAATTTCTTTTGACTTTTATATTCTTTGAGCTGGTAATGTTTCTTACACAGGGATTTCTGCCTAATTGCTCTAAGGATTCTGTTTGTCTGCATTTTACAAGGTTGTCTGCTAAGCTTTCTTATCACTGCAAGCATATCTCAATACCACATTCCTTCCCTCTAAACAATGTAACTCTATGCAAAAACATTTTTATTCCCACACCATGACATTTAATGGAGAGATTTTTTAAGTTTTTCCTACCTATCTTACATCAAATGATGCATCATCACTTTCCCCACAAAGCTATCAACATAAACTTTGTGCTGTTATCAAAATTCTGCAGATTGCTGCTCTGCTTTTTGAGACTCCTATTTCTTGATATGAAGCTTCAATGTTAGTACTCTGTGTAGTACAATTCAGTCACACAGGTAATCTGAATGATGCCGCATTGCTCATTTGCTTGCCTCCCACAGTGGTTCAGTTCTCATCATCAGCCTCAAAAGAGCACACATCATTACATGCTTTTTTGCATTCGCTTAGACTGCAGTGGTCAAGCTGAACAGTGAAAAGTCTATGCCATTTCTTTTCTGGCATTTGGATCTCATCGACTGACAGACCCTGTAAAAGAATCTCCCAGTTGAAGACAGTTTGTGGTGGAATATGGTGATGGGGGTTGGGATATGGTGATGAAGCTGTTCAAACAGCTTCATTTGTCTTTCAGAGCCAGAGTTTTCCACTGTCAAAGTCACTCATTATCAGCTCAGCCAGTGTAGGAGGCTTCTCCCCCCCCCCCCCAAGCTACAGGACATTGAGTTCCATAATTGTTTACAGGCAAATGTCTATGCAATAGTTAATTGCCTTCTGTAAGCGGCTTGGCAAGTGGAGCAGGAGGAATGGTTTGATGAGTGGAGCTGGAGTTCAAAACACTGTGAAGCTTGCAGCAATAGGATCCCTGCTGATAAGAAACAAACGTGACTGCTTCTGTGTCATTGTTTTTTTGGCTGCATCAGGCAAGTTTTGGGAAAGTTATTGTCTCCTAGTGGTGTAATGGGCAAGCACAATGCACCACTTCACCAGCCTTTCATCTCCAAACACAAGTGCAAATTCTGGCTCTAGTCACTCTTCAAAATGACTTTAGTACATCCCCATTTATGCTAATTTCAACAATGGCTGGGACAGGCAGGCTCCAAGTTGCTTCAGGTTGCTGCCAAGACACCTTGAAAGAGGCTTGTAATAACTATATGCTGGAGGCAAGAATGGAGGTGTACTGGGAGCACAGCAAGTGAAGATAGAAAGGCCAGACTAAGAGACCAAAAGGCAAATTTAGGGTATAAAAACAAATATGCATTCAAGGGTCCAGTCCTAGCATAGAAGAGAGCTGCAAATCAGAACTGAAGTATATTATGTATATAGTGAAGTATATTATATACTTGTATATGCTACATGTATGTTATACTTCCAATTTGATTTTCAGAATGGGCATAATGTTTTACAGCATGATCAAAAGAAAAGTCTTAATTAGAAACAAGCAAATAAACAAAAGATTTCTCTCATTTTACAGTAGTACAGAGCTGTGTTCCATCCTGGAGGGAATGTTTATGAAGATCAGGGAATTAGTGTTGTTATTGTGTACCCAGAAACCTGAGTTTCTGTAAAGGATTTTCCATGTTTGCTTCTTCTGAAGAATCTTGTAATTTACAAAGAAACTAAGAAAGAAAAACAGAACATATTACAGAAAACTTAGGTGCTAAATGAGTCCTAAGTTATTTTGTAATGACAAGTTAATACAGGCATAAAATTATTATGATCATAATATTTAAAGAGTAAAATATATTTAAAGACTTTATATCTCTTGCTAGTGCTTAGCTAGATAATAGGACCACACTTTTAAAACACTAGTACGTGATCTTAGCATTAAGTAGTTAGGTAGTTCCATTATTTTTACAAATATATCATTATTTAGCTCCATAGCTTTAAGCATATTACTAGTTTCATTACAAAGTTAACTAAATTCAGCGTAGTAATGGGCATAAGTAAAGCAAGTTATTATTTTTTTTCAGGAACAAATTTTACCATTCCCATGTTCATTGTAAAAAATCTAATCTTACATGGCTTTGCTAAATCAATAATTCCATTGGTAGAAGTTGAAAATAAAAATTAAAATATTGCTGTGGTTTTCCAAATAAAATATATTATTTTGTTTAACTTTTGCAGAGTGTTATAAGTTTACTCTCTTAAATAATTTTCCAGAGAGCTTTTAGGTCAATAAGGAAATTTATTGAATTAAGTAAGCACAGCAAGCAAAACAGCGCTGGGCGGCCGGGGAGTCTCTGCTCTACCAACGGCGCGCACTTTACCCCCACCAGAGTCCCCTTTTATAGCTTGGTTCCGGATATGTTCTGCGGCTGCGCGTACTGTTGCTAGGGGGTCGTCTCCGTCCCACTGGTGGTCGTGAAGATGAAGGCCGTAGTCTTCTTCTGCATTGTGACTTAACTTCTTTTTCCTTGTTTGGTTAACAACTTATCAGGGAGTGGTTACACGAGGGAAAGAAGGGGGGAGGAGGGGGCTCCTCCTCCTTGCCGGACTCTTCTGTTACATTAAGTACAGTGCCTAGCCAGGTGCTTCACAGTTTCTTATCTCAGCAAGAGACCTTCACTACCCCCACTCCTCAAACAGAACTCCTTGCTCTTATAGTACAAAAGACAATGAACAAACATTTATTGTATATTACACAGAGGACATAAAATTTAAGATTTTTCAATGTATTGCCAAAAAGTGAAGCAAAAAGATACGTATTCACTTTGATTTGGATTTAAATATTATAAAAATGAGTATGTGAGTTTTGCTGAGTAGTGAGAAGGAAATTTGGAGGACATAGATAGATAGAAAGAGAAAGCAAATACATTAAAATAACAACAGTCTTTTTGGAGAGGCTGGATTGTGAAATGAAAAATAATTTATTTTCCAAGATCTTTCAAATAAGGCATTTTTCATTCATATTTGCCTTTATTAGCTTGTTAGCTTGATTATTCTGTGGAAGTTCCTGCTAGAAACAACTTTACATCCAGAAGAACCTATTTCAAACACTAAGATTTATCAAACTGACTGGGAATTTAAACTATTTCTTAATATTTAAGAGAAAGTGTTTTTTTGTTGTTATTTATTTGTGAATTCTGAAGTGCCAGTGAAACAAAATTGATTTGAAAACTCCCAACAAAATTAGTTTTACTTTCCATTTGTCAACTTGCTATATCATTAATCACTCAATTCATTAAATGGAATTTCTCCATTCTAATGACAAAGTCTTACTGAGGTGGAGTCTCAGAATGGATATGTTTGCAAAAGACTGTGCTAGACAATTAATCTATTGCATATTCTCCTTGTTGAAGGGAAAAAGTGATACTTAAAGAAAATACCCTTTTTTACAAGTTCTGATAAACTGAAAGTAAATGCTGAATAAAGTTCTGAAAACTGAAATTACTTGGGACAAAAATCTGTGGAATGAACATGGATGTCTAATGCCCTTTAATCTATGTTGCAAGAGTAGCTGGATGGAGGTGGGATAATTTTAATCTCTTGCTCCAAAGCAAGAGATCTTTGTCTTTGAAGTGACTTAGGCACCAAATGTCTGTGTTGAAATCAAAGGGAACAAGATACTTCAAGGTTTTTGAAGACTGGGTTAAGAAGCCTACATTTCATCATTTTCCATTGATAAATCTATCTAAACCTATCTATTTATAAGTCATATAAACACAGTGAAAGTTTGGTAGCTGAAATTTTGGTAAAATTCTGATTTGGTTTATTTTTCTCTAGGATTTTGTCACGTTGAAGATAAAAAAGAAAAACAAAATCAAAACCCACCTGAATTAATATATATTTTATACAATTTTGTTTGTTTATATTCTGTGGCATCTCTATTTTGTAGCCCACAGAAATAGTGTGTAAGTTACTTTTTTATCAAATTCAATATTTTGAGCTGCAAGTCATTATTGCAATGATTTATGGCAGATGCTCTATTGCCAATCTTAACGCAGTATTTTTCCTATTACTTAATTGTTCTAGTAGTGCTTTAGCCATTAGTTTCTTAGTTCTGAAAATAGGAAACAGGAGTTTTCTATTACAGATGCTGATTAATTAGAATGTATTGGAAAGAGTGTAACCTGAGCATGACATAAATGGTATGGAATAAGGGGTGGATATATGTCCTGGTTTCAGTTAGGACAGAGTTATTTTTCCTCCTAGTAGCTGGTAGGATGCTATGTTTTCTCGATTAGGATGAGAAGAGTGCTGATAACATGCTGATGTTTTAATTGCTGCAGAGCAATGCTTACACTAAGCCAAGGACTTTTCAGCTTCTCGCTCTGTCCTGCCAGCGGGCAGGCTGGGGGTGCAGCAAGAGCTGGGAGGGGACAGACCCAGGACAGCTGACCCAAACTGGCCAAAGGGGTATTCCATCCCATCTGACGTCATGCTCAACAATATATAGGGGTGGCTAGCCGGGGTGGGGGGCCGGCTGCTCAGGGTTGGGCTGGGCATCGGTCAGCGGGTGGTGAGCAATTGCATTGTGCATCACTTGTTTGTACATATTATTATTATTATTATTATTTTCTATCTTAATAAACTGTCTTTATGTCAGTTCACAGGCTTCACTTTCCCGTTTCTCACCCCCATCCCAGAGAGGGAGGGGGGAGGGTGAGCGAACGTCTGTGTGGTGTTTAGCTGCCGGCCGGGTTAAACCACAACACCTTCCCAGAAAAAAAATGGAGGGAAGATGTATGCTTTACATCTCAATCAGATTTGTTTTAAGGGCCTACCATAAGGCCATTCTTTGTTGTTGTTGTTGTTACTGAGATGTTTGTTTTTATTTACATAGGAAATGTATCAAGGAATAAAATTAAGAAGTCTTCACTTCCTGATCAGTAATACCTACAGAGAGGAAAAGTATAGCAGCTTCTCTTCTACAGGACAAGGAGATTGTTTTGAACTGCAGGATTGTAAGGAATCACATTATGAGAGCTGGCAGAATTCAGTCATGCACTAGATGTAGATGGGACTCTACGATTTCTATGACGGTTAGGCTTTTAGCTGTAATTCCAGATGAATCATCTTCATTCCTCTGTGCTCTTATTCATTGTTCCAAAAAAAAAATGTTGAAAAGGGTAATTTATTTAGGTAAATATATATATTTTTTCCAGAAATGCTCACACTCTTTGTACACCAGCAAAGGCCAAGACATGATATAGAGGAAATCATGACTGTATTTCTGGAAAACCTACACTAGAGATGGGGACCCCAGTGTGCCCCTCTGGTTCCTTTGCAAAATTAATATTTGTGAAATGTGTTAATTTGATTCGTGTCAGTATGGAACAATGCTAGGGCTGCATGATGAAATATAACCTTCTATCTAAGAAAAACAGAGTGATTAGTGTACATGGTTCTTGTATCATGCAAAGGAAGGGTCCAGCAATTTGTGTAAATAGAGGGTTTGAAGGGCGAACATTGAGACTTGGGTCTAGGAGATAAGAAGACCAAGGAGTTTTTAGGAAACTGTTGACTTTTGCATGGGATGCTACCCAAGCCTCTGACATCTGGCAAAGAGATCACCAAATAAGGAGAAAGGGGGAGTTGAAGGACGACTGAAGGACAAAGCCTGGGAGAAAGACTACGAGCCTTCAGCATGAGGGACCCCCAGAGAGACCACCAGAGACTAATATGCATGCATCCGGAAAGGGTTCGGATTCTGGGAACTAATTATAATAACCCTGCCTTTTCTAGGAATAGTGATGAATATGTATTAGTCTAGGAGCATAAAAATCAGCCACCTGATGTAATAGGTGTGCGTCTTGGTGGAGCAGAGATTCCCGGCGTACCAAGCGCTGTTTGCTTGCCTCTATTAACTTAACAAATTACAAACTTTAATTGGAATCCTATTTGGGACTCAATCATCACAATTGGGGGCTCGTCTGGGAAGGCTTTGGCTCTTGAATTCTGACTTGATCTAGGAGGGGTGCCCCACCATTTGGTGGCTCCTGTTCGAGTCAGGTCGGGACTAACACCATCCTGAACCTGAATAAAGGCAAGCAAAGAATTTGATTTTTTTTCTGAGCTCCCTTGCCAGCTGCAGCATTGTATTTTACCCGTAATTCTGCGCGCGAAGATCTGAACGAAGACGACGGAGTCGTAAGTATTTAAGGCGTATACCATTCAGTTGGGTAGGATTCGGTTGCCTGTGTGTGTAAGAGTGTGACTGAGATGGAACTTAGTTCCGAAGCAAGTGCGGAGGTCTTCTAACGGCGGTTCCAATCTCCTGCGAGGGATTTGGCCGGTGAAGGACCGAAGCGATTCCTATAGGATTCGTGGGTGGGTGATAGGTCCTAAACCCCCTGCAAGACACTCTTACTAGGTAACCAAGGGCTTTAGGAATTGCCACAGCAAAATTCCTAGATGAGTCAGGCAAAATTGAAGACCCGGGACCAGAGAAAAGGGAGCAAATTACCAGACATACCACCAGAAAGTCCATTAGGAATAATGATTAAAAATCAGAATGATAGGGGCCCCAGAGAAGGAAAAAGTAAATTAAAAATGGTTCAGTACTGTATGATAAAATGGCCAAATCAGGATATGCAATAATTAATAAGGACCTAGAAACTGTGGAAACAGGACCTTTGAGTCCATCATGGTCAGCTCAGGCTTGTGAGCTGTATGCTCTATGTAGGGCCCTGGAACTATTAAAGGGGAAAAGTGGGGCTATATTTACAGCACGTTGAACTGAATGAACTCCCCATGCCTGAATCACCACCAGAAAGCAGTGTTGTACAACAAAAAAAACTGAAAGTTTCTCCAAAGATGTTGCCATTAAATTAATAATATTAATTAATAAAATGTAATCAATAAAAAAGCACTCATCTCTTGCCATGAAATACTGTTACTATTAAACTATATGTTCTAGTTTGGAGACAAAAAGGAATATAGTTAAGGCATGAGCATGTGACTTTCTGTTTCCTTAAGGTGGTGAGCTTTAATTCTGTTCATGCTAAGTCTCAGTGAGACATACTAGCATCCATGTGGACCCATTCATTTTAATGTTGTAAAATCGTGGGTCAGATGATTCAAAGCCTTAATGTAAATGTACTCAAGTAGGGGAAAGGTGAATTGGTATCATTTATTTTAAAAAGTCCTATGGTGGATTTGTTTGTTTGTTTTTTAAGTTTGTACTAATATAAAAATCACATGAGCATGCTTGCTGAACAGTAAAAGTTATTTTTATGTAAGTGCATTTACTCTTTCTATTTCTGAACAAACAGAAGTATCAAATACTTGTTTAAATATTAAGTGGGTGTTTTGAGCGTGCAAATTTTAATATTGGTTCTAAAACTCTGCTTTCATAAGTATCATTGATTATACCACAATATTTCTGATGTTTGCATAATCATAAAAGGACCTCAAAACTTGAATACACAGACTGAAATATAAGCTGATAGCCTTGAATATGTCATTGTGCTATATGGTGGCCTTTGAGGACTGTCATGATAACCCTTTTACATTACAAAGCTAATGTTTTAGTCCTCAGTTTTCAGGACCCCTTAGTACAGAAGAAAGCTTTATACAATTACTGATGTGAATTTCTCTAAAAATGTATATTTTTTTGTCCAGTTGTATTATTTAAGTGTTCCTTTGTATCAATTCATGTATGCTTCTGTTGTGGTTTAACCCGGATGGCAGCTAAACACCACAAAGTTGTTCGCTCACCCTCCCCCCCCTCTCTGGGATGGGGGAGAGAAAGGAGAAAAACTAAGGCCTGTGGGTTGAGATAGAGACAGTTTATTGGGACAGAAAATAAAATAGTAATAATAATGATGTGTACGGAGCGGGTGATGCATGGTGCAGTTGCTTGCTACCCGCTGACCGATGCCCAGCCTGTCCCCAAGCGGCCGGCCTCCCCCCACCTCGGCTAGACACCCCTATACATTGTTCAGCATGTCAGATGGTATGGAATACTCCTTTGGCCAGTTTGGGTCAGCTGTCCTGGGTCTGTCCCCTCCCAGCTCCTGCTGCACCCCCAGCCTGCCCGCTGGCAGGACAGAGTGAGAAGCTGAAAAGTCCTTGGCTTAGTGTAAGAACTGCTCTGCAGCAATTAAAACATCAGCATGTTATCAACATTAGTCTCATCCTAAATCCAAAACATAGCACCCTACCGTCTACTGGGAGTTAAATTAACTATATCCTAACTAAAACCAGGACAGCCTTTAAAACAAAGAAGGGGGAGTAGGTGTGTGACCCCTAGGAAAAGATAGATAAAGTATGCTATGTTCTTAAATTTTTTAAATCGATGGACAGAGGAAGGTCCTTGCATCTGTCCGTGCAGGAGAAAAGGCGACAGACAGGTCTAGGAGACAGATCTGGGAGAAACTCAGTTAAAGAAAGAGCACAAGTCATGGTAAAATAAATAAATAAATAAATAAAAATAAAAAATTACAGCACCAATTATTGGGAAGGGCCCTACACTCTAATAACTTGGGGCCGCGGTTGTGCTTGTGTTTTAACAGAAGCCGGTCCTAGATGGGTGTCAGCACCATGAGTCCGTTCGTCCATCTCATCATCTGCCTTAACATGATCACAGCACCCTCCTCTGCGGTTTGGACTCCAGCTCAAACAAAAAACAACGTCTGGAAGGGTCCCGCTGGCATATGCAGGACTCACCAACAAGTACTCCAGGTGTTGGAGGGGCATCCAGAGCCCCCCCCGTCGGCTGGGCAGCCCTCAGTACCTGCCTCTCCCAGGGATGTGGTTACAAAGTTTGTTAAAGATAGAATTAGTATGCCTGTTGGTTTTTCTCTGTGTTTTAGTTTGTGTTAATCGTGCTTTCTTAATTTGTGTTAATCGCACTTTTTTATGTTAAAGAAGGGGGAGATGTGGGAGTGTGGCCATGGGGGTCGACTAGCCCCATGGCTGGTGATAACATCAGGAATGTAAAGAGTTTAGAGGAGGGAACAAAGAGGGGTGATTCAGGAGACACCTTGCCGTCTCGGGGTGCTTGTTCTCCGGCTGTTGGGGCATGGAATGGTGGTAAAAATGTTATTAGAACACTTAATATCTAGATATGGGATAATCCAGTACATTGATTCTGATCAGGGCACACACTTTACTTCTAAAATAATAAAATTATTATGTCAATCATTAGGTATTCAGTGGGAATACCACACTCCGTGGCACCCACAAAGCTCGGGGAAAGTAGAAAGAATGAATCAAACAATAAAACAACAGTTGGCTAAGTTAATGATGGAGACACAAATGCCCTGGACGAAATGCTTACCATTGGCACTTTTAAACATTAGAACTAAACCACACAGTGAGACTGGATTATCACCATATGAAATGTTATATGGCATGCCTTATTCCCAAGGGATGCCCCTAGGGAACAATGTAGTTGAGCATCGTAGTATCCAGAAATATATAATTACCATTGGTAGAAGATTAAAAGAACTAAGAAAAATTGGGATGATGGCTCAAACACCACCTTTAGGATTTGCAATTCACCAGTTAAAACCGGGAGATAGGGTTCTAATAAAAACATGGAAAGAAGAAAGCTTATCTCCCCTCTGGGAAGGACCCTTTCTTGTTTTATTAACTACAGAAACAGCTGTGAGAACTGCTGAAAAAGGATGGACATGTGTCACAAGGAAAAGGTCCAGTGGAAGAGTGGAAAGTAACATCTGAACCAGGAGAAACTAAACTAACTATCAGATGGACTTGAAGAAGCCTTCATCAAAGAGTATAAGCTAAGTTGCTGTGGGAATTTTATTGTAATTACTCCTTTATTGTAATTACTCCAATTTTATTGTAATTACTCCTGTAAAATTAGTAAACAGAGAAATTCTTGAATAGATACCTATTAAGGGAAGAGATTTATCAATAACAGGGATCAGTTAAGCATTATCCCCTGAAGGTAACAGTAGGCTATCCGCAGTGTCCACCCCTTTAAGATTAGGGAAGAGGGCAAGTGACCAGCTGCAAAAGTTTTTGCTCTTCATTTAATGCTCCCCATTAAGAGAACATAACCAGGGATAATGTTCTGCTTAAAAGCACAACTTATTTGTGGGGATTCATTCATTTCATTTCAGTCTGAGACCTGACATATTTTGAAGATAACATGTTTACTTTGTAGTGCTCTCATTTCTTAACAAAAATGATTCTGATATCAGATCAAATCTCTAGAAATTTAAATATTAAATCATCAGAATTGGCACCATCACTCTTCAGGAGTACTTTACAAAAATGCATCAAATTACCATAGGCATGGTCTATTTTTATAAAGCAGTTTTGTCTGATATTGGTTATATTACCTTCCTTTAATTCTGTGTTAATTAAGTCTCATATTAGCCATTTTATTGTTTGCCTTAGGTTAACTTTAAACTGACAAAAGGACATTTATCAGGGTCATCTCATTTTCCTTTCTAAATGTTTCTGTACCTTGATTTTTTGCTGATCTTTGGGGATTTTTCTGTGCCACAAGAGTCCCTGTTATCCATTACATTCTGGAGAAAACTACACCCAGCTCCTTTGAAACTTTTGAACATAATTACTGGGATTTGTGGGATCTCTTCCTTTACTTTCTCTATAACTGATATTGCAATGCAAAGTATTTTAGTGTCATCACCTAGTGATCTGAAAACAACTTTTGTCTTTTTCCCAACTACAAGACAGAAATCATTACTGATTTTTATTATTTTTTATTATCAGAAATTTCTGATATTTTCAGCCCATAAAGGGTCAGTGCCACTGTTCATTTAGCTCATAATATATTTGGAAAATCCTTCCTTTACTTTGAGTACTAAGACTCCCTAAATTTAATTTTATGACAGCTAGGACTGTCATAAAACCTCACATAAGACTTCCCCCCCCCCCCATTTTTTTTAAAAAAAAACTAGGGTGTCGTTCTTTTTTTTCTCCCTTGTCCACTGTATGTTTCTTAAAAAGGTTATATCCACTGATTTTAAAATTCTAGTCATGTAACTCTTCCCACGAGGCTTCAGTAATACCAACTAGGTCAAATTTACGCTCAAATGAGCAATTCTAGTTCCCTATGTTTATTATCCAGGCTCGAAGCAGTGGTGTACAGGCAATTAAATGATTTCTTCTCCTCATGTCATTTGGTGTCTTGATTAATTTGGTTCTCAACATTCTGATTTTGTACTGAGTACATTTGTTCCTACTTTAGACCTCCTTCTCCTTCTCCTTCTCCTTCTCCTTCTCCTTCTCCTTCTCCT
>CM021729.1:5489792-5515551 GCA_011074415.1 Stictonetta naevosa | reverse complement strand
TCCTCTTCCTCTTCTTCTTTCTCTTTCTCTTCCTCTTTCCCCCTTCTTTTGAAATGGTACTGTGGGTTACTCTTTCTATTAACTTTAGGAAATTAACATCACTTTTAATACAGCAGGACAAGTTTAACAACCAGTGCAAACTATCCCTTCACATTGATTACTTGAACATTGATCATTTAAACAATTTTCTTTCAGTGAGGATTTTATGGGGGAAAAACATGCTTCCAATTTTTCTCAGTATGATGCAGTTACATCCTGTAGGGCTTTGTATAACGTGCACCTCACAACACATTTGGCTTCCTTGACAATAATATATTTTGGGTTGGATGAAAAATGAACCACTGCATGATTCATTTTATCTTTGTGCTTTGGGTTTATTTCACCCTTTGTAAACTTATAGCCAAGCCCAGAATTAGCTGTAAATGCTAGCATAATATATATATACTTTTTCCTACCATTTAAAGTAATTTGAGCTCTGAGTGGGTCCAGAATTTATTGGCTGGAAGCAACTGATCTGCCTTCAAGGATAATGCAGCCTTGCATTGATCCACAAACTACCATTTGTTTATTGGAGAATTTTCCTCATCGGAACGAGAAAAAATAGTATTTTTAAATTTTATTTATTTATTTATTTATTTTTAATCAAATCTTTTTGCTGGACAGGTGCAACTATCAAAGACTCAGCCATTGTTTCCAGCAGTTGTAACAGGGCGATCAGAAAATCAGGAGTGCCTAAACACACAGATCTCAGCTCATCACTAGAACTGTGAGTCAGGTTTCCAAGGTTATATGAGACACCATACCTCCTTTGATTGGATCTACTATAAAAGCCAAGACAATCTGGATAGCTAGTGGAGTGGCTGCAAGGATGTGCTTTGCCTTTTGCTGGACCTACACTGAGAACTCTTGATTTTAAGGAATCAAGTCCACTGTGCATAAACACCAAAACTTTCCTGAAAAACAGTCAAAAGGAAAAGGCTTTATGAAAAACTTTATGTTGTGCTAAATTGTTCATGGCACTGCTACTTCTTTCCTGCTACCTATTTCTTTTAGGTATAGTAATAATGAAGAATTTTCAATATATATATATATATATATATTTAATGAGAAATCTTAGAAATCTAAATGACTTATAACTATTTCAAAGTTGCCTGATTTTATAGAGAAGGTGGATCACATCTCCAAAAAATAAAGTGCTTTTCTATTGCTGTCTTTTGGATCAGCAAATTTGCATTCTACAAAACAAGTCTTTCTGTAAAGAACTAGAAAGAGGGAAGATCATGTGAATACAAATCAGGTGTTGATTCAGACAAATATTGGTACTGAAATTGTACCAGGGCAGATCTAGACTCACCAGTTTAGTATACTGAGTAACTGTAAAGGTATACAGACTAGCCTGATTGCCAATGCAAGAAGTTTGACTGTTCTTTAATGATTTATGTAGCATGGGGTGCAGTAGACATTGAAGGAAGAATTAAATGGAAAGCCATCAAGCATAAAGAAATGTCTTCTGAGAAAGGATTCATAGAATGACCCAGTGGATGGATCTTAGCTGATTCTAATCTGCATATGAGGCCAAGGCAGGGGGGAAAGGGACTAACAATCAACACTAGAATAATTTGCCTGATACTAGAAAATTAAAGAACTGGAGAAGCAAGCAGCAGCCTGCTAAATTCATGCAGATTTGGATCTGCTGCATAATTAGTCACAATATTTAAACTAGGAAAAAAAAAAGGCATTAAATTATAGAAAGATTTCTGAAATATACAATAAAATGGCAGAGTTTATATAAAAATGGATGCTTTGATAATGGGGAGGAATTGAAAAATCTAGCACATTGCTTATAAACTGAACAGTCAAAAGTTTTGATATGATTAGACAAGCATCTGTGACTTTACAATTAGTAAAGTCACAGGTTGTAGTATGATAACGAAATGAAATTGATGTACAATACACTTGCACTGAAAAAAGCCACCATACAAACTTATATATCTGGGAAGGATTTGAAGGACGCTCAAAAGAATGTAGTGGTAAGGGAAGGATTTGGAGTTTTGTGCTCTGCATACATCTCTAATTATATTCTAAAGGTGACATGAACCAAAATTGTATACTGTTCTGGATGGTGAAGATGAAAACTAAGCTTCTCTGAAAATTAGGTCAATTTATTGTAATGTTATTGGTTCTGTCTGTCCTTGGGATAGGTACTTCCCATGGGACAGCCATAAGTCCTCATCTGTGGAAAACAGAGGAATTGCTTCATTTTACTTTCTTGTTTGCTTGTTTGTTTTGTTTTATCCTGATACCAACATTTCTTCCAAAGAGACAAAATATAGCACTCTCTAACAGAAATAGGACTTGAACAGGATTGACTCCACAAAAAATGTGCATGAAGCACTTAAGACTACATCTGCTCTGGATTGCAAACACAAAAACATACACTTGCATTTTCATTTCCCCCTTGAAAGAGAAGGGCTCTACTGTACTGTATAACTCCATCAGTGGTTACTAATGACTTTGGATGCTAACTTTTCCTGTATATCAATCAGCATGGATGCTTACTATCATTCAACTGAGCATTCAATTTAAAGTACTTTAAAGACACTTTTTTGCTGTGTAGTCAACAGAGATTCTTTACCATAATACCATAATCTGAAGTCTATTTTTCTTCCCTCTCTCTTTCCTTCCTTCTTTGTTAGCTACTTATGAGGAGGAAAACAGATTAAAAGAGATGAGGGACACTTGAATCTGAAGGACAGCTAGTTCCAAATCTCCAGAAATAAACTGTAGATGAAATGTACCTTTGTTTATTAGAACAAGTTTTAGAAGTTACAACTAAACATGTTTTTGCACTACTTCCCACTATCATTGTATATTTATGCATATATATATATTCACATGTAAATGTGTGCATATATGTATATGTATATATATTAATGTAAATGACTGTACTCAATTTATCACAAGGCTATGAAAGCTGCTGACAAAGTTCTGGAGCACTTAGAAGTATGGTGTACTGCAGAGACCAGCTCTGGTCATGAGGAGATGCTTGATATTTATTAACAGAGGTCAGAAAGAGACAGATCCTTTTCTTGTGAGTTAGAAACAGAAAGGAATACCGACATTTCAAACAGTGCCTGATGTAATTGTCGTAGATATAGAATTAAACTAGTCTCAGTTTCTGAAGAAAATGAAGCCACTTCATAACATGGTCCAAATTGTATTTTCATTCAAAACTGAGATTTAATGGGAATGAATACTGACAGCTGTTCCCTCCAGAGAAACATGAGATAATATGGAAGAAAGTCAATCTATCCCTAGTTATGTTTCTCCTGTCCAAACAATAAGAAAATAGGTTACCATTTAGACATCATTCTTTTTCTGTTGCATTTCCTTACTTGGATTTCTGTATTTCCTATCCTTTATAGACATATCTTCTTTTTACCTTTAACACTATTCTTATGCTTCATGTTTATTCCCGATGAAAAACTGACAGTTTTATTTCAGGCCACTATGTTAATCAAAATTTTCATGTCTAATTTTGTCCTTAGAAAAACACTTTTCCAAATGTTGGTCAACATCAACTGAAAGTCAGAAGACAAAAACCTTCTCATAAAAAAACCTACTCACCCAGTAATTAAAGGGGGCCTATAGGAAACCTGAGGAGGGACTCCTCATGAGGGAGTGTATTGATAGGACACAGAATAATGGTTTTAAACTAAAAAAAGGTAGATTTAATTTAGATATTATGAAGAAATTCTTAACTATGAGGGCAGAGAGGTTGCCCAGAACAGGTTGCCTAGAGAAGCTGTGGATGCCTCATCCCTGGAAGTGTTCAAGACCAGGCTGACTGGGGCTTTGAATAACCTGGTGTAGTGGGAGGTGTCCCTGCCCGTGGCAGGGATTTCAATTAGATGATCTTTAAGGTCCCTTCAAATCCAAACCATTCTCTAATTCTATGATTCTGTGGTTCTATGGTTCTATAATTATATGATTCTATGATTCTATGATGATTCATTTATCTGAGAGAAGTTTTTAATCAAGAGTTTTTTGTTGAATATTTAATCAAATCCAGAACCTTTTTCTTGGGATGGTGGTTAGCCCTTCATTTCCAACCATATCATTTTGTCAAGTTCTGCAGTATAATTAAGGAGTTGGCCTTCTTTTCTTCTATATTGATCTCATTTCCACTCTTAAAATTTAGGAGATCTCAGGTAGGTCCTGAGGGGAGACAAGAGAAAGAATTAAAACCATTTCAAATAACAATCTGTAGTAACTATATTTCAGCACCTTTATTCATCTATAAAATTCATCTAGCCGTCAGTTCATCTGTCAACCTATATATCTATGCATATGAGGATGTGAAAGAATGTATTCTGTCAAAATTAAAAGTCCTGTCAGTAATGTCTGAAATCAATCAAACAAACAAAAAACTACAACAGATTTCCACTTATACACATAGGCAGTTAAATTGAGTTAGAATTATTTCTGTTGTAAAACATCAACAAAAAAGTTCAGATGTCACCAAAGTTATGAAGCCAGCTTTAGACTCTTGAGATACATTTACATACATTCAGGTAAAGACCTCCACTTCATATTTAAAATGGTATTTAAAGACAGAGATGCTTTCATTTATTTGTTATACCTGTGTGTGAAAAAGTCAATAAAAATAATATTTTTATTATTTTTATATAGAAATGGAAGAAATAATTTATGCACAATATAATTCCTGAATTGTAAACATCAGGAAAAAAACAGTCAAGAAATCTTACTAGTTGTGATGTGTTATTAGACTGTTTATATTTTTTATCTGTATTATATTTTATCTCAGATACTTTTGGCATGGCTTAGCGTGTCATATTGATCAGCCTCTGGACTTATCTGATTGTCTTTCAGACTCAACTCCTCTATTTAATTAATGGTGCAAGTTCAGAAAAATAAAGGGTATTGTCAGTTGTACTGTGTGTACCACTTCCGAAAAAAAACTGACTCAATTTTCCCTTCAGAAATAAGATGCTCAACACAAGTGTAGAATCAAATTCAATCAAAACAAAATAAATCAAATCAAATCATCTAGGTTGGAGAAGATCATCAAGTCCAACCATCAGCCTGACCTACCAAGAGCAATCACTAAACCATGTCCCTTACTGCCATGTCCACACATCTCTTAAATACCTCCATGGATGTGGACTTCTCTGCTTCCCTAATCGGTCAATTCCAATGCTTAACCACATTCTCTGTGAAGAATTTCTTCCTCATGTCTAGTGTAAAACTCCCCTGCTGCATCTTGAGTCTGTTTTTTTTCCCTCTCATCCTGTCACCTGAGAAAAGGGACCAAAATCCTCCTCACTACAACCTTCTCTCAGATAGTTGTAGACAGTGATGAGGTCTCCCCTCAGCCTCTGCTCCAAACTAAGCAACTCCCATCCCCTTAGTCACTCCTCAGAACTCTTGTTTTCTACTCCCTTCACTAGCTTCACTGCTTTTCTCTACACATACTCAAGCATCTCAATACCCTTCTTACAGTGAGGGGAACAAAACTGAACATAATATTTGAGGTGCAGTCTTACTACTACCATGTGCAAGGGCTCAAACACAAGAACAAGAAGCAAAGATATACCGCCTGATATGCCTTTTGTTATGCTCTCCCACTTTCCTGCTATCAATATGCAGAGTCCTCATGAACATTCTGTTGCATGAGACTGTAGTCAGTGATGGTACCTAGCCTCTATGAGTTAGTCCAAACTATTCTAATTTTTGGAGACACCATGACATTCTCACAGTGAGTTGCATTGTATAATATGTTGTATGAGAAAGTTTGAGATTCCTTGTTATTTTCCTGGGTGCCTTCTGGTTTTCATGTGGGGAATGATCTTTCTGATTTCAGTTTCTTTATCACTGATTATTTTAAACACTTCCCCTCCCATTCTTCTCCCACTGAAGATTTTTTTCATTTTTCATATCTTCTCATCTGAAAAGTCATTCCAGCTATCCTACTATTCACTTCTCCTCTTTTTGTAGCTTTTTCAGCTTTTCTAAAAGTGCCTTATTTTGATGTACTTTTTTTTTGGTGACAGAAGTAAAAAAAAAGTCCTTGAATTAGTAATAGTGTTTTAGTAATGGTAACTTCTAGACAAGGACTTAAAAATGTTCCAAGTGTGGTGCTCATACCCTACTCTGTCACACACTTCCTATTCTGATTGTGGGAAAGTCAATTCTCTCTGTTACTTTTTTTTAAAGTTGGAGACTTTGAAAACACGGGCCATAAATTCAACCCATATGGACTTAATCCAAAAGCACAATCAGAAATGACAGCTTACAGTTCAATAGAGTCTGAGAGAAAGATGACAATATATATATGCATGAGAATTAATCACTCATTATTCTAAAAGTTAGTTGGACCACTCTGGTCAGTTAATTTAGCTCATATCTATATCCAGTTCACTTTATTGGAAGGTCAAAGTAATTATTTCAACAAAGAGTGGGATATGACAGTTATCCATCTCTGTTGGAAACAAAAGGTCTAAGACACATATGTACCCTATTCCTTTTGCTATTTTTCCCCTTTTAAGTCAACTGCTGCCCTACCTACTTTCAAAGCAAACAGATCCAGAGTGTTCTCTGAAAGATTTTTGCAGGACACATAAAGCCTGTCTCCTACAGTTAATTTGCAAAAACGGTTTTTGATTTAAAAGAGAAGGATGGCATATCTCCCTGAGAGAAAACTCGCATCCACTAATGTTCCCCCAGAAGTGAATTATGAGAAGAAGCCTCAGATGGGTTAGAGATGAAGGTTAAATTCCAAGGCGCTAATTTGTTGAAAAGGTGAAGGTAGCTAACTAAATTAAAAAAAAAAAAAAAAAAAAAAAAGTAAGACACACACTAGGTCTGCAATATCTTTCTTCCCCATTATGAATAACTTACAGATCTCAAGAAAACTGTCATGCTGTAAAGCAGGGTTGTTTCCCTCGTAAGATATCTGTGGAGAGTATATTGGGAACAGCTGTTACAAGACATTAAGACAAAGACAAATACACATCTTTATGAGTTGTTAAGACCTTTCCAGGCAAAATATTATTTTTAATTGAATAACTTAAGAAAATGAATAATAGAGAGACTACTTTGACCTTCAAAAGCCAAAGATCTTCCTTTGGATATTGTATCATTCCTATGCCCTCCCAAAATCTCTCTCAGATTTAATAGCTTAGTTTCTTGTGTAAATCAACATAACTCCAATTATGTCAACTACACTAAGTAGATAATATTAACCCAGAATTTCATTCATATCTGTATATAAGGTCAAGTTTACTTGGGATCTGAAAGTCATCAGAGAAAATTCTAACAGAAGACAGAGGATCTGGCTGAGTAGGACAAAGTGTGTCCAAAGGTCTCCAGTCCAGATCCAGGACCTTCAATCACCCATTTTTAGAACTTGCTCTTTTTCAGCTAGTGCTATTTGAATGTTGCTCTGATGCCAGTAACAACAGTTAACAACGAGTCTTCAAGCCTGAAAAGAAAATTCTACTACTTTACAGAACGGGCAAAATAAACTATCTGTCCCTAATTTGTCTTAAGACATATTAGGTATGTGTAAATTAAATGTATAAGTTAAATGTCTGAATTAGATCCTTTAAGCTCTTTTTACAGTCAACAGGTAGACAGAGATGTTTACATAGCAGCTGAGGTTTATTGCTGAATTCTTATTTCGGAACCTATCTGGGGAGAATTTACAACAGCCTTCCAGTACCTTAAGGGGGGCTACAAGAAAGCTGGAGAGGCACACTTTGTCAGTGTAGTGACAGGACAAGGTGTGATGGTTTTAAAATAAAAGAGGGGAGATTTAGATTAGGTATAAGGAAGAAATTTTTTTACTGTGTGGGTGGTAAGGGACTGAAACGGGTGGTCCAGAGCAACTGAGAAATGTCCCATCCCTGGAAGTGTTCAGGGCCAGGTTGGATGTGGCTTTGGGTAGCAAGGTCTGGTGAAAGGTGTTCCTGTCCAAGACAGGGGTTTGGATTTATTTATTTATTTATTTATTTATTTTCCCCTCAATCTCCAACATAATGACTTCTACTTCTCTTTCCTTCCCTAAAGAGAATTTATTTATTTCCTTATTTATTATTTATTGTGCTTTGCACATCCTCTTTCTTCCTTCACTCCATGTTACAGAGCCATCCACCTGGATTCCAGAAACAAAAAACTCCCTCTTAATTTCCTCATGATGTTTTGACAACAATATTGTGGTGGCAAAGGATCATAAGGAAATTATAAGAAAATTATAAGGACATTTATTATAAAAAGGTGTTTGAATGCAAGGATTATGCCGTCTTCTTGCTTCAGTCTCTTGCACAGAGAAGGCCTATGTGTGTATTTGCATTATGATATTAGCAATAGCCATGTGATTTCCCTGAAGCAGGGAAAATTCCTGAAGAATCCAAAACACAGTGAGATGGAATTTGTGAGATAGAATAAACCATTTTGGTCAGTCAATATTTAGATTTCTACTAAATTATATGAACATAAATAATGCAGCTTACAGATCTTTTAAGTATACAAACCTCCTAGAATAAAGTTACATGTAGAGAAATATGTGAAAATATAGGAAATCAAATTCTAATTTCAAAAAGGACTTGGACAACTCATCCATCACATTGTCCTGTAAACTTAACTTCTAGAATTGTCCAAACCACTTTCAAAAGTCACTCTTTTTCTCTGATCAATCATTACAGTCTCCCCAGACTTTTGGATTTGGACAGATAGGGGGTTGTCATCCTTTCTGGCAATATCCTAGAGCAGCAGAAACAAAACAGAACTGTAACTTGCTCTTGTTTAGACCTTCACCTATATAGTTGATCACTATTTTAAAAAGGATAGGTCCACAACCGGCAAGACCTGAATAACTTCTTATGTAGAGAAACAGTGTAAGCCTGTAAGAGTGAATTATTTGTATAATTTTCCATATTTGAGGCAGTTTTGCTCACAAGCATCATATATATGAGGTATATATAGGTTTGTAGGCTCAGACCAGTAATTAAGTTGCTAGAGTTTAACAAGTTAGCACATATCACATCTCTGTTTATGTAAGTCCTTAGCAAAGGTCACATAATGAAAGGGCCTTTAAATGGCTTTCATTATGATTTTTTTCTGTTACAGACTCATAATGTGCACATTGAACACAACTGAATCTCCACTGATGCTCAGTTATCTGATGCTGTGATTTGGCTGAATTTACACACTGAGAATGGCAAAGTTTCTATGCAATACAGAAGTATTTGCCTCAGAGAACAGGACCTAATCAGGAATATTTAGTGGTCCTTGTGTCTTTTGGAAGGTCATAATGTTAAAAATTTTAAATGTAGTACCAGTGAAAAACCTTGCCAATGATATCAAAAAACCAAAACAAAACAAAACAAAGAACCCAACAACAACAAAAAGCCCTAATCAACCAAACAACAGTAAAAACAAAAAGCAAACAAAAAAAGCCCACACTTTCTTTTCCTTTTTCACATCTTTGACTTCAGCATCCCATTTTAGCCAGTTGTTACAGTGCACCTAATTCAGCAGAAGAGTTTAACTAATGCACAGGAAGAATATTAGTGCTGTGCTAGTCTGCTTCAGTAGAATCTCGATTGCAGGCCATCAGGTATGATGATAAAATAAATAACACCAAAGTTTTCAGTAAGCAGAAGTCTCAGGTTCTAATACATACTTAATCTTATTGATTACACTGGTTTATGTGATAATAAAAGTACAAACATATGCACATACCTTTCACAAATAAGAAAAATCATTTGTCTTGGGCTATCTCCTTTGTGCTTTCACAGCAATTCAAAAGTCATAATAGATAATGGGAAAACAAAGTGTTTGCATTTCATGGATGACCTTGGAAAAGTTGCCAGATTTCTATGTACTACAGTTCTGGCATTGGATAGGAAACATTGTCCTGCTGTAAACACTTGTGAGATCAGACATTTCTTGGTAGGATGAAAGAGAAAAGACTTTACTTTGATTTAAGTAGTAATTTTATTTGAGGTACTATTATTGTGAGCATATATTTTTATCTAAAAAATATTTTGATACCATTTTTTTCTTTTTTTTTCTTTTTTAAGTTAAAAAATGGTAAGTTTTGATTTTTATTATTCCTGTATATATAAGTTAAATCTAATATACAAATAGTTTTTTCAAATTAAATAAATAAATAAATACATAATAAAAGGGGACTGTTCTTTTAAAATTTTGATGAGAAATTATGAAATTTTATTGAGAAGAGTTTCTGATCTACATTCTACCTCTTAAATGGAGTTAATTCTAGTTGTATTTTCTTTTGTGTGTCTGACCATGTGAGCTTTAATATTTCAGAGAAGTAGGTATGTATTTCTTTTTTTTAATTGTAGGCAAGTCTTTTTTGGTAGGTAGATTGAATTTTGGGATCATTGTGTTATTTGCCATATTTTTATATTTGTTGGACATAATATACTATGTAAAGACAAGTTTAAAAAATGTTTTTTTTTTTTTTTTTTTTTTTTTAAAAAAAAAAACCTCTGTGATCATAATCATGATCAGATAATCACAGGTGTTAATCATACTCCATACTGGGGCCAGTTCTCTTTAATATCTTTATTTAATATCTTTATTGATGATCTGGATGAGGGGATCAAGTGCACACTCAGTAAGTTTGCAGATGACACCAAGTCAGGGGTGTGTGTAGATCTGCTTGAGGGTAGGAAGACTCTGCAGGAGGATCTGGATAGGCTAGACTGATGGGCTGAAGTCAACTGTATGAAGTTCAACAAGGTCAAGTGCCGGGCCCTGCACCTGGGGCACAACAACCTCAAGCAGTGCCACAGGCTGGGAGATGAGCGGTTAGAAAGCTGTCTGGCAGAGGAGGACCTGGGGGTATTGGTTGACAGTCAGCTGAATATGAGCCAGCTGTGTGCTCAGGCGGCCAAGAAGGCCAACAGTATCCTGCCTTGGATAAGAAACAGCGTGGCCCGCAGGGCTAGGGAAGTGATACTTATGGGACTCTTCCAACTCAGGATATTCTATGATTCTATGATGCTATGAAGTGATTGTCCCCCTGTACTCGGCTCTGGTGAGACCGCACCTTGCGTACTGTGTTCAGATTTGGGCCCCTCACTACAAGAAGGACATCGAGGTGCTTGAGCGAGTCCAGAGAAGGTCAACAACGCTGGTGAAGGGTCTGGAGAACAAGTCTTACGAGGGGCGGCTGAGGGAGCTGGGACTGTTCAGCCTGGAGAAGAGAAGGCTCAGGGGTGACCTTATTGCACTCTTCAAGCACCTTAAGGGAGGCTGTGTAGTGAGGTGGGGTTTGGTCTATTCTCCCACGTGCCTGGTGACGGGACGAGGGGAATGGGCTAAAGTTGTGCCAGGGGAGGTTTAGGTTGACTATTAGGAAAAACTTCTTTATTGAAAGGGTTGTTAGTCACTGGAATAGGCTGCCCAGGGGAGTGGTTGAGTCAGCATCCCTGGAGGTCTTTAAAAGACGTTTAGACGTAGAGCTTAGTGATATGGTTTAGTGGAGGACTTGTTAGTGTTAGGTCAGAGGTTGGACTCGGTGATCTTGGAGGTCTCTTCCCACCTAGATGATTCTGTGATTCTGTGAAATGTAATTCAAAATGTTGCCAGCAGTCTTAATTCTACAGTCATTCATCCTGATATACTTACTGTAGACATCCTAGACCAGGACAGTGGGGTGGAACATGGTGTAGGTACTGTCAACATCTCCCTACCATTCCAATCCATCTTAGTGGAGATCTCTTCTTGCTCTCAATATAAATGATTAGGGAATTTCCCTCTGTCCATCCAAATTAGCTGCCACTACACTCCAGATGCAGACACCTTCCCAAGATACTTGATATATCTTGGTTGCCTTCAATATGTAGTATTCATATGATAGATTTTGTACCCTCAGAAGGTCAAAGAAAGGTAGCCTGTTTTTTTTTGATGGACATAATCCAAGTTTCTAGTACTGTTTCCTTCCACAGGAGGCATGGAGAGACATTATCTTGCAACTCCGATTTTAACATGTGCAACAGGAGTCGTGATACCTAAGTTGTGGTCCAGTTAATGTGTCGGAAGGTGTTTGTACATCAATGAAGATCTGGCTAAGTCTGGAGTCACCTGTGCTTTTCTCCTCTTTCCCCAGCCAGAAAACAGACTTTGATTATTCTGGTATAGACTGAGCCTAGCACTGTTTACACACTTCTTGTTATGGCTTATGAACTTCTGTGGAAGAGTGAAGCTCTGGAATTCTTTGGGGCAAGTGATATTTTCTATTTGTGTTTCTATTTTATTTTATTTTATTATCTTTTAAAATAGCTTAATCAATGAACTCAAACAGATAGTAGAAACTGAGACTTCTGTTTATGGGAAAACTTCTGAGATTTATTTTGGCCATTTGTGAGTATTGCCAACGTCTGAACACTGAAAGAGGAAGAAATGGAAAATGACCAATGTGATTTTTCATTGTGTGACATGTCAAATTTTCCTTTTCTTATCCAGGGCTCTACAAAACAGAAAAATGACAGGATTTTCTTATTTATGATATTTGTTGTGCATCTGTGTAAAAAATAAATAGATTATTCTATATGAATTCCAAATAAAATATATGGCTAAAGTAAATTTTACTCATGGAGATTGATTTTATTGACTGAAACCTCCTCCTTACAAATTCCCTTGTTTGTATAACACAAGTGTTATCACTTGGCTGAAAGAAGGTGTTTATAATGAATTCTGACACTGCGTATTTTACTTAACAGTGAACTAGAAAGTTTTTATTTTTCAGAGAATTTTATCCTGATTCTCAAGAAAGAGGTGGAGGTGGTGGGGATTACATATCTATTTTCTCCTTCTCCTTCACCTTCTCCTTCTTCTCCTTCTTCTGCTTCTTCTGCTGCTGCTGCTTCTTTCTTCTTCTTCTGCTGCTGCTGCTGCTGCTGCTGCTGCTGCTGCTGCTGCTGCTGCTTCCTTCTCCTTCTGCTGCTTCTTCTGCTTCTTCTTCTTAATTCATTTATTTGTTTGATTCTTTATTTTGGTAGGTCATCTCTATGGTTATGTCTTCATTCATTATGTCTGTCATATTGCAATATGAATCACAGAATCACAGAATTGAAGGAGTTGGAAGGGACCTCAAAAGATCATTGAGTCCAACCTCCCTGCAAAGCAGGTTCCGCAGAGCAGGCTGCCCAGGTAGGCATCCAGATGGGCCTTGAATATCTCCAGAAAAGGAGACTCCACAACCTCCCTGGTCAGACTGTTCCAGTGCTCCGTCACCCTCACCGTGAAGAAGTTCTTTCGCATGTTGGTGCGGAACAGCCTGTGCTCTGTCTTGCCGCCATTACCCCTTGTCCTGTCCCTACAAACCACTGAAAAGAATAAATCATACTGTCTCCCACACCTCAGGTATTATACACATAGATGAGATCCCCTCTCAGTCTTTTCTCCAGACTGAACAGACCCAGGTCTCTCAGCCTTTCTGAATAGGAAAGATGCTCCAAGCCCCGTATCATCTTTGTGGTCCTCTGCTGGACTCTTTCCGGGAGATCCCTGTCTTTTTTGTACTGGGGAGCCCATAACTGGACACAGTAGTGCAGGTGAGGCCTGACCAGGGCAGAGCAGAGGGGGAGGATCACCTCCGTTGACCACCTGGCCACACTCCTTTTAATGCACGCCAGGATCCCATTGGCCCTCTTGGCCATGAGGGCACACTGCTGACTCATGGTCAACCTGTCATCCACCAGGACCCCCAGGTCCTTCTCCTCAGAGCTCCTCTCCAGCAGGTCACCCCCCAGCCTGTACTGATATGTGCAGTTGTTCCTTCCCAGGTGCAGGACTCTACACTTGCTCTTATTAAACCGCATCTGGTTTCTTCCTGCCCATCTCTCCAGCCAGTCCAGGTCTCGGTGAATGGCAGCACAGACTTCTGGTGTGTCAGCCACTCCTCCCAGCTTTGTGTCGTCTGCATACTTGCTGAGGGCAGACATTATTCCCTCATCAAGGTCGTCGATGAAGATGTTGTACAAGAACAGACCCAGCACCGACCCCTGGGGAACACCTCCAGTCACAGGTCTATAGCCAGACTCTGTGCCACTGATCACCACCCTCTGAGCTCGGCCAGTCAGCCAGTTCTCAACCCACCTTACTGTCCACTCCCCTATTCCACACTTTCTCAGCTGTGTTATCAAAATGTCATAGGAGACAGTACTGAAAGCCTTGCTAAAGTCAAGGTAGATGGCATCCACTGCTCTCCCCCCATCTACCCAGCTGGTGATGCCATCATAGAAGGCAACGAGGTTGGTCAAGCATGACTTCCCTTTGGTGAATCCATACTGAAAGGTTGCACTATTGTTGAAACCTGTTCCTGTGCCTTAGAAGTCTGGAGAAATTTTATTCCTGATTTTGCCCATACCTAAGTTAGCAAGAAGAATTCCTTTTGATAATTTTGAGAAATTAATTATATTATGCTAATAAAGACCATCATCACTATTTGCTAATAGTGATATGGATAGGCAAAATGAAGTGTAAAAGAGACTAAACACCAGAATGTACCAGTCTACAGTCTCATGTGAGTAATGTTGAAAAGCGCTTTTTTTTTCTTCTTTTTTTTCCTTTTTTTTTTTTTTTTGTTTTTTTTTTTTTTTTTTTTTCATTTGCTGCAATCACCTGCCTTCATTACAGCTGACATTATATATCTCCTTACAAGAGAGCTTTGTTAGAAGCATGATCATATTAACAAAGCAATGGTCATTTAGATTACAGCGCATACATGGATATCTTCCTCTCAGTTGACTCCACAGAGAACATAACCAGCTGAGGTCCTCAGGTAGTCAACAGACGACAGATCAAATGAATTTGGACCAGAATTCCCAGAAAGTAATCAGGAAGAGGACATTAGCCCAGAAAACATGCCTTTAGCAGGAAAGTGATAAGCAGAAGAAGAAACATTGGGAGGATTATGTGAATTTCAGTATCAACTAACATGTAAATCTCAGTGGGTGCAACAATACCATCAATAGTGCAACAGGTTCACCATAAAGCTCTACCAGCAGAGGGTCAGCAAGTAGAAGAATTAGTTTAAGTGGGCATGGAAACTCTGTATGGACCATGAGAAAAATCAAAGAAAAAAAATAATCTAATATAACATTTCAAAGTCAATTTAATTTAGCAACAACTTAACATATGTTGATGATAATTACATATATTGTGCTCATTATCTGTAAAGATGAAAGTTGAGGTGATGTAGAGCTTAACCTGAAAGTTTTAATCTGGTTTGTTTATCGCTCTCTAGCTTTTATCTCTCTCCAGCTTTTAGTTTCTAGGTTTGAAAGGGAAGTTTGGGGGGTAATAATGACAAAATGGTGATTGTCTTATGACATTATATTGATACAACCAAACTCAAACTTAATTCTATTTCAGTCTACATTTTTTTTTTTTTTTTGTCTGCAGCTTAAAATATATACCAACCCCCACTGTTCAGAATTTTCTAGACTTCTTTGTGCTGTTAATATGAAGAATATGAAACTTGTTCCACATTTTAGTGTCTACAGAAATGACAGATAGAGGATGCAAATGACTGACTACCTCTATGCTGTAGCTGATGTGTGAGTGTTAGAGCAGGTTTACACAGAAAAAGCTACCATCTCTCCATCACATGGCAGATTCATAATATGTAGGCTGCATATGTGGGCAGGCAGGAATGGGACTCAATTTGCTGAACTAACTCAAAAGTAAATTTCCATATATTTCATCTCTCTCTGAGGCCATATAAACATATTTGTATATACCTACATGCATGTGCATATAAATGATGTTCATGCTAAGTTCCTTTTTTCTTGAAGATTTTGTCTTCAGTAAATATTTAGAGACCCATTTTTATCAATGCTGCATAGTGAGAGTCTAAAGCATCAAACAAGTTATAGAGTTCATCAGAATCAAAATCTTTGGTAGAATGTATTAAGCAAATCCAGTAAATCTTTAGTCATAGTCTTTTGCTCTCACAAAGTGAATAATTTTACCTTTGCACACAGCCATTTGGGAACAATAATAGTGTTTTTAATATTTGAAAACCCAGATTTAACACCAAAATGCTTCAGAAGGCCTGTCTAGACAGCCCATATATATGCTGCCTAATCATTCTGTGCCTTAGTTTACTGATCTGCAAAATGGGAATAGGCTGAATCTGGCCCTAACTCAGAGAAAAATTCTGTCAACACAATTGACTGCATAAAACTTAAGGATTTGGCCCTGTGCTGACAGTCAGTAAGCTGGAGTGCAAATGTTCTACATGTGCTATTTGACCTCTACAGTTGAGGATTTAAAACTTTAATTATAGGAATGAGAAGATGAGAACAGATTCTGAGTTAGCTATGTCTTTTTGAATAGATATTCAGACTCCAGGGGGAATAGTGATTTGCAGGCTCATTGAGGGAGAAAAAGGATGTCCTTCCTAGGTGTATGGGGGGAGGAAAAAAAAGGGGGCCTTGATACTGTTCCATTAAAATAAATCAATTCTCAATCCAGGCGAGAATTTGTATCAGAATATTTGATAACTGAAACTTTACCAACAAGAGCAAATCAGAGAGGGCATTTGATTACAAGGGGCTGGATCCTGCTAAGCCTCCCTTAGAGATGTCTCACTGAATTCAGAAGGAGATCAGTATGCAGGAAGTTACCTGGATGAAGCTGTTAGACAGTGGAGTCTGTGAAAGAGAGAGCTGCATTGCTGCTTTGTTCTGGTGAGAGTTGGCAGTGGACAAATTACGAGCACTAATCATACAGCCTGACTTCAGTTGCCATTTAAATCAGTGAAATAAATAAATAAATAAATAAAATAAATCTCTTTGACTTCAGCAGTGGCAAGACAGGATAGTTAGGGTTAATCAGTTAATTACTTTCCAGAAAATACTTTGACATCCACAGATGTAGAGATCCATATTACCATCTCTCTCTCTCACACACACACACAATCCCAAAAAGATAAACTCCTTTCTTCATTGTCTTTTTGGTAATGTTTGAAGAGAAAAATCATTTGGAGTACCACAAAGCAATTCTCATCTTCTTATTGCTCTATCAGTATTTTAAAAGCCAATCCACTAGTGTTTGTATTTGTATGTACTTGTAGGCACATTAATATACTTATTTATGTAGATATTCTCAGATCCTTACTTTCCATGTCTTCTTCAGATTCTTAGAGAGAAATTACCTCAAAGCACCCCTAAAAATAAACTCATACATTTGAATATATGTAATTTTTAGAAGACATACAGAAAGTTAAAGTTCCTGCCCAAAATTATTATTAGCATTAATAAATGGCCCGTCTAAATTCTCTTTCAGATATAGGTTGAAGTATATCTTATAAGCAGTCATTTAATTTTGTAATGCCTTGACAACGTAGTGCAACATTACCATTCCCATTTTATAGATGAGAAGAACCAAGGCAGAATGATTAAACAAGTCACCCAAAGTTATACAAGGTCTGGGGCAGAGCCAGGAATAGAATCAAAGTCTCTCGAGTCCCTGACCTTCATATTAAACACAAGATCATCCTCCCTCTGTTACTAGTTAGAGCATTCAATTCACCCCATCTGGTGTGCATGTGTAATTTGTACCGGAGGGGTAATTCATCCCTAGAGGAGGGCAGGCGGGGTTTGGAAGGGGTGTCAGCTGTGAGCTCAGGATTTGCATAGCCTGAACATTCATCGAAATGAGAATTTCTCCCAAGGAGCATTTCTGGCAAGCACATAAGAGGCGATGCAAAATTCTATTTAGACCTCCCTAAGCTTTTAGAAGGTGATTTTCCTCAACTGTTTCATTACTCTGATTGCAAAGCCAGAAATGAAGTCTATCCCTCAGTAACCTTAGGCTTCCTTTGCTACCTCAAAACTGTTATTTGTTGTTTGGGATAGGTGATCATTTAATGTCTTCTTCTTAACCCTGCAGGGGACAGGCTGTTGTTGTGATGATAGAACCAATCCTTTACATGGCCTTCATGTGCTTAATTAGCCAGCATGAAACAAATGTCTCTCAGCCATCGGTGTCATCGTCAGAGCTCAGAAGTGTTCCTGTCAATTGAGTACTAAAGATTTGAAGGAAATCCAATAATAACAGGGAGAACCTTAAATATACTTGTACTGAGGTGTGTATGTACACATGTATACAAAAACAAAACAAAAAAAAAAACAAAAAAAATACAAACAAACAAAAAAATGATATGAGATAAAAGCTCCCACTTTCTGTTTTAAGGAAATCTCTCTGAAAACTCAGAAATTGTTTACCATTAAATTAATGACTTGGTTGATTATTTTTTCTTTCCACGAAACCAATTAGGACACAAAACTGATCTACTAGGGGAGGTTGTCTGTCCTGGGAAGATTCATGGAAATATTGCTCAAACTCAGGACCTTCAAATTTGGATAAGAATCCTAACTTTTTGATGCTTATCTAAAACAAATTGTTCCACTTCTTCAGACTTAACAAGGGCTCACCTTGGCAGAATGTGGACAGGTCCACTGGAAATCTGAAACATTTAGTCTTCTGCATTTCTAAAGTATCAGTCCCAGGAAATGAGACTGATTCTGTTCTCATCTCTTCTATGGTGATGTAAACCTGCTGCCATCAAGAACTTTCCCATGGATTTATGTCACTATGAAAGCGAGTACAGAATCAGTCTCAGTATCTCTGTGTTTAAAGCAAAAAGCAAGATAATTTGATTTCTTGTTTGGCACTACAAAAAGCAAAGTCACTCACTTAAGATCATAAGTTTTCCAGTAATATTGAGCCATTTCCTGTTGATGCTGAAGTCAATGAGTGTTTTCCACATGACTTCAGTAGTCAATAGGTTCAGATTTGCTTTAATATTTTTCTGTCCCATGGGAGTGAACCACTTCTGGTGATTTCCCTTAAGGGGACTAATCAAGCAAACTGTTATTGACAATGTGCTTTTCTGAGTTTGGCCCTTAGCAGTGCAGAGCAGCTCAAGGGCAGGTGGGTTTCCTCTCACCCACATGGAGCTACCCAATCCTTGCCCCTCTTGCAAGCCTGCAACACTGTCTGCCTGACCCAGGTGTGTGGACAGGGGTAAGATATACCTTTACCTTCCTTTAGTACCTCGTCAGAGACTGCAGTTTGTTATCCAGTTCCTGACCAAGATCACCTCTAGATCAAAGGGGTTTCTCAGGGGCATCACACATTAGGGATTCATTGCATAAACTGGTGGAGATTATGAATTCACCCATCTCTTCTCTGTCCTTTTCCATTCACCTTCTTCCTCTTCTAGGATTAATAGCTGTGCACAGAAATCTGTAATGACCCCTTCTTAGGCACAAATTTCTTCAGAGACAATGGAGCTACTCACATGAGTAAAGCTGAGCTGGATCGGGCCCAAATTTAGTATTAAATCCTGGCAGTTCCAGAACTGTAGCTTTAACAAGGCTTATTTGAGATGAAGGCACATTTTTCAGTGCTCATAACAGCAGCAAGATTCTTATTATACAACATTTAAAAGCAATAATTTCTGCAGATTTAACCTCATAGATTTTCTAATACAATAAAATTAAATTTAAAAAACCCTGAATGCAGCAGATATAACTCCTTCATGTGCAATTAGCAAATTTTAAATAGAAACTTTAATATTAACATTATTCTTTATGCCTCGATGAGTGGAATATTATTTAAATTGATATGACATAAGAGGATATAAATAATTCCTAAGTGTAGATCTAAACTAGAATTTCAGACCATATTGAAATGCCAAAATATTATAAATCCCCTATTTTCCAATGGATCATTCATTACAAGCCTGATGACACAATTTTTTCAAAGAGATTAAATTAGTATTACAATGCTGATAAACATTATAAAGAAATATAAAAAGCTATTCTAAAAATCTGGTGTAACATAAAATAATTGTCTATGCTCCACCAAATTCTGTCTTCTTTCTAGTGGCTGAAAAAGTGTTGCAAGCAGGCACATAGGTTGAGAGACAATGAACTGTTGATTTCTTCACTGAAGTAAAAAATATAAACATTTTTAAACATGGAAATGTAATTCAATTAAAGATAATTTGTCATTTGAAATAAACATATAGTTGAAAAGGGAGAGAATTACAATTGACATTTTACTATGGAAAATAAAATAAAAAAAGGTTCTCTGTGCTGCTCTGTACAAGTTAGATGAAAAAGTTTTTTTCTCCTTCATAAGGTATAAGAATAAGCTTATAAAATCATGACAATCTATGACCAGAAAAAGCCCTATGATCCATATATATATTTTATCAAAGCAGTAAGGTCAGACCTAGAAGATCAGATGTATTGCAGTCTGAGAGTAGCTACTTTTCATTTTCTTCACAGTTTCAGGATTGGCTTTTTTTTTTTTTTTTTTTTTTTTTTCCTTTCCCTCCTCTATGTGCCCCATCAAGAAATCTACAGCTAATGACTGTTATTTTTGTGTGTGTGTGATAGCAGCACATCCAGCAGATACCAGACCCGTGTATTTTTTATGCTACTTCACTTCAGGCTACATGTTTTTAGATTCTTTAATATGAAAATAGTTTAGGGTACAAATCCAGAAATCTTTTGGCAAATTTCCCTACAAATTCATTAGGATTTAGCCTTTGCAAAGTGATATGTTATTTCTCATTGTTATTAAGAAGATAAGAAGCAAATGAAAATGGTCACACATTATCAAGACTTGCCTTCTTCAAGGCACCAAACATGGGAGATTATCTGAGTGATGGAAGCAACATCTTGCCTACAGCTTCTCCATCTATTTCTCCCAGTGGAGTTCAGAAAGCCAGTTTCCCAAGACTACCAGAGCAGAATAATTAACCCATGGTGAAGTTCAAGACCACTTGATATCTACAGCTACAAAACACAGAGAATAATATTCTCTCTGCCATATAATCTTTGCTTTCTCCACATGCTCAGTTCAAGGTTAGAGTTCTGCCCACTTGATTTTTAATGTTATCTTTTTAGTGAAAAATCCTCTTTATAAAATTCTTCAACACCTGAATTAACTGAAATAGGCTGGACTCAGGTCATAACATGAGAAGCACAGCCAAGCAGTGCTCTCAAACAGACTGTACCTCACCGATGATGAATTTCATGTAGTTTCATGTGATGGGTATCTCATGTACATGTTTCATGCTTTGATGCTCACTAAGGCCAGACATGCACACAGGTATTCATATCCCCAGTAATTACATTGCAAATGACTTATACCTTAAACCCTTTATGAAATTATAAATGCTGTAATTCCAGGAATTTACTATCATAAATTCTTACAGACACTATGTTCAAGTCTTCATCAAGAGTAAATTTCCAGAGCATTAATGAAGTTGGTAGGGTTATCCTGAATGGAAAGACTTAGTACCTTCAGAATATGCAGATCACAATAACTAAAAAGAAGAGAAATGGATGCCAAAATAGGCAGGTTAACACAGGACTTTGAAGAATAATAGAAGGAAGATGGTCTCACAAAGAAAAAGAGGCAGAAGAAGGGAGGAAGGAGCTGGGAGTCCTGATAACTCAGACATTCTTCTAGATGTTCTTATTTAGCTATATGTGAAAAAAATAAAAAATAATAATAATAATAAAAAACACTTGACTCAGTTTCTCCATGTCTTAAATCACAGTGCAAAGATATCCTAATATTCATATTTCACAGATGGAAGGAGGGAAAGAAATTCTCTGTATCAGAGCTTATAGAAGAGTATTCTATTTTCAATTATAAAGTTTTATAGGAAGGCAGGCACTTCACTGTAATAAGGGGAAAACATTTTTTATATTTTAATACATATAAAATCTTCCAGGTTTGCCAGTCTCCCTGCTGTAAGAGAGCTGTTCTGCATAAAGCACTTCTCAGTACTACCACTAGTTTTGGAAGTTTCTGTGGCAAGTGAATAATGGAAAAAAAAATAATAAAAATATCCTAGAACCAACATGAACTTTGCCCCATCTGTGGCTAAGAGGAGAATGGCAAATAAGGGGAAGTGCTTCCAGACGCACAAGTTAATCAACCATATACTCTGAAGCATAAGATTTGATTAACCTTAGTGTGTGCAGGTACAAAAGCTTCTCTGGATGTAACTTTATTTTTCTTTTCTTCTTTTTCCCTTTGAAATGATAGTGGCAGGTTTTCAGTCTAGTTCTGGCCACTATTTACTATTCTGTATGATCAAAAATATAGTCTTTATAATGACATCCACTATGCCACAGCTCTTTGAAAGCATAAAATGTCTCCCTGAACCATATCCAACTATGGATGGGCACAGTTCTTCCTGTTGACCAGGATGAGATTGGGAGAAGTCATTCTAAAATACATATCACTGCCAAAGGCTGGCCCCTTAGTATATTTGGAATTGTATATAATATTTATTGCCAAATATAAGGAAGTCCATGAGCTGTACTTTTAGATGTGTAAAGGCAAATAAGGGAAATATGTTTATCCTCTTACAATGTTTGGCGAACTAAGATACCTAGTCCTTCCTGGCTCTCTGTAATCACGATCACATCCAAATATGAAGCAATGAAGCAAGTGAGATGCTCACAACATTTAGAGATAAACAAAAAATGAATATGGTGATAGAAAAATGGTTCCAAATTCTCATCTGCTATTTGTCTCTTTTCTGGATCATCATCAGCATCACTCAAAATTGTGCCAGACTCCAAAGCCAACATGTCCTGAAGAACTCTTAGTCTGTTTGCATTTACTTAGTCTGTTTGCATTTACGTCAAGGCTGCAGTAACGTATTGGGTGCATATCTGAACTTTAATTACTAGAGATTGTCTTAAAAAAAAAAAAAAAAAAAAAAAAGGTGCAGTCTTCTGTAGATTTGCCTCTCTTAGTCTTAAGGGAGTCTGATAGTGGGCTCTAGTTGTACTGAGTGGATGATACTAAGCGATCATTTAATAAAATATTGAAATGTAAATACTTTGGCACAGTTAGTCACTCAGATTTCCTGAATAATCACCCCCATGAAGGGAATGAACACAGCTCTACACATAAAGCATTCAAGAGAAAAGCCATCAGAATAGGTGTCTCTTTTTCAACATCATGCAAATTAGTTTCTTAGCACCGCAGGGAGGAAGCAGATCCAGCTCTGCAGTCTGTGGGGGAAGAATAATACTCCTAAATCCTAAACAATACCTTCCTGTGATATTGGCTGGACCAGTAGATCTAGTTTCTGCAAAAGAATCTGCAAAAATATGGGAGGAAATAGAAGGAAATGCTATTTAAAAAGGCTTTTTCATCCTGGATAAAGAGAAGATCATATCCCAAATTATTTGGAGCTGGGGGGGGAGGGGGGGGGGGAAGGGAAGGGGACGGAGAGGGGAGGGGTATATGTTTGTGTTGTAATATTGGTTGTCTACAGTTCTGCACTTGGTACATTTTGCTAGGCAAATACATACCTATGTAATGAAGAGCTAGTAGCTTATATTATCCCCCCAAAAAAGGGTTAACTAGGTTGTCAGACTGTTCTAAAAAATATTGGAACATGTAATTTTGCAAACCAATAAGCATTTCCTCAGGCTTTCCTTTAGTTTTGGAACTGAAAGCATCCATACCTAGGTGGTCATGGTTGAACTGGGTTATGCTCAGAAGCGGATATTCTCATTGCTTCAAAGGCCAATGACAAATAACCATTCAATTTACCAAAGATTCTTGGACATTGTAGTCTTTCCTGTTCTTCCAGCATGTACATTTGAGAATATAAGATATCAGTCAGAGTGAATAATTCTCAGGATTTTAAATGAACCTACGGAACTTTGGTCCTTATTTATTTGATTTTTTCTTTTTCATTTCTTTTTAAACAAATCACTATCCAAATCTCATGATTTTTTATGTCTCACAGTGTTAAAGACTTTGCTTGAAGGCTGAACTTAAAAAATATAGCAGTTATCAATAACGTACAAAGGGTAATAGCTAATTCAGAAAACAGAGCTGGAAGATATGTTGAGAAACCAAATAGTCCATCCTCAAGGACTCAAGTCTAACTCCTCAAGGAAAGATCAATTCTACCCATATCATTCCAGATGGATGTTAATAATTTCTTGAAGACCTCCAGTGATGAAGAGTCTACAGCTTTCCTTCATTAACCATCCCACAACTTCATAGTCATTAAATCATTTTTTTTTTTTTCTATAAACAGCGTCTCTGTGGCTATATATTAAATTGTATCCTCTTCTGCTTTCTTTATGATGAACTGTTCATTCTTTTCCTTTTTAAATTTTAAAATTAGAACTAAACATTTACTGCTTTTGAGTGTTTGCTCTGCTAAGCGCATATGTGCATATATGTTCACACAAAGTGAAGCCAAAAGGGCTGAAAACTAGAATCAGTTCAGAAATTATTTTCTAATTAAAATAAATATTCAGAGCCTTCTCCTGTCTCCACCAGACTTTTCTGCAAAAATATATATATTTATATTTTTGTTTATGAAAGATGCAATATAAAACCCAGCACACTTTCCTGTTCTTCCTTTCCAGATTTTTGTATAATAAACAAAAACTCCAAAATAAATAATTAACAAAAATGACTTATTTATAATCTGAAATGTTTGGCTACCAGATGGTCCAGAGTATATCTTCATATAATAGGATCTCGAATATGGTTTTAACTCTGTGGGAACAAACAGCAGAATATTAATAAAATGTCAATTAGTTTAATTTAGTCTCATATCTATTGAATATATAAATTGGCACCTACATGGTTTTAATTTTATCTTGGGATTCCAGCTGCTTTTGAAGGCTGCAAACTTTTAAACAAGTAAATTAAAATAAAATGCAAAGACAAATAAATATGTCAAAGATGGAAAGAAATAATTTTAAATGAAGCTGACAAGATATTTCTCCGGGAATGTAAGAACTTTTTGTGCATCTCTATTGTTAATATCCTTGATTATTTTCTCTCGAATTTTAAGATTAATCTGAAAGTCACATTGTAATTATGCTAAAGTTGGTCGCCCTCAGTCCTGTTTTTAGACTTCTAACATTTTTTGGTACAAGGACAGATTTTTGTATAATTCATGCAAGTTCTTTTTCAGATCAGATTCTAGGCTGAAAATCACTGTTTTATACATTTCCCTGAATTACACTAATTTTAAAGGCATGTCAAAGAAATTAAACACTTATAATTAAGTCTTTGGGATTTAATCATGGGATTATACTTAGCCCTCTCTCCAACACAAGATATTTGAAGGATTGAACTGAGAATAAGTGATAGATAATATATCAAAAACTGAAATGTAACTTAAGGTATTGTACTGGGTCTGGCTGGGAAGGAAATAACTTTCTTAACAACACCCTGTATAGTGCTATATTTTGGATTTGTGACCAAAGCAGTGTTTCAAAAAGGAGTGTCTCAAAAAGAGTTTCAAAGAAGAGTTTCAAAACTTATACAAAAGTGCCTCACTCTTGCTGAGATGAGAAAATTTAATTTGTTAACAGTGACTGAATTCTCAATTAAGAATAAACACAGATTTGTGCTTAAATTACGGAAAAGGGAGGAAAGAAGGGAGGAAGGAAGGGAGGAAGGGAGGAAGGGAGGGAGAGAGGGAGGAAGGAAGGAGGGAAGGAGGGAAGGAGATAAGGAGGGAAGGAAGGAAGGAGAGAAGGAAGGAAGGAAGCAAGGAAGGAAGGAAGCAAGGAAGGAAGCAAGGAAGGAAGGAAGGAAGGAAGGAAGCAAGGAAGGAAGGAAGCAAGGAAGGAAGGAAGGAAGGAAGGAAGGAAGGAAGGAAGGAAGGAAG
>CM021729.1:5451577-5464265 GCA_011074415.1 Stictonetta naevosa | reverse complement strand
TAGGTTGGAAGAGACCTCCAAGATCACCTAGTCCAACCTCTGACCTAGCACTGACAAGTCCTCCACTAAACCATATCACTAAGCTCTACATCTAAACGTCTTTTAAAGACCTCCAGGGATGGTGACTCAACCCCTTCCCTGGGCAGCCCATTCCAATGCCTAACAACCCCTTTGGTAAAGAAGTTCAATTTTGGAAAGGACCTTCAAGATCATCTGGTCCAACCATACCCTTACCACCAATATTACCCAGTAAACCATGTCCCTAAGCACTGCATCCAACCTTTCCGTAAACACCCCCAGGGACGGTGACTCCACCACTTCCCTGGGCAACCCGTTGCAATGCCTAACCACTCTTTCTGAGAAGAAATGTCTCCTAATTTCCAACCTAAACCTCTCCTGGCACAACTTGAGGTCATTCCCTGTTGTCCTATTGCTAATTATCTGTGAGAAGAGGCTGACCTCCAGCTCCCCACAACTTCCTTTCAGGTCATTGTAGAGAGCAATAAGGTCTCCCCTGAGCCTTCTCTTCTCCAGACTAAACAACCACAGTTCCCTCAGCCCCTCCTCATAGGACTTGTGCTCCAGGCCCTTCACCAGCTTTGTATCCCTTCTCTGGACACACTCCAGGACTTTGATGTATTTCCTGTAGTGAGGGCCCCAAAACTGAACACAGAACTTGAGGTGCGGCCTCACCAGAGCAGAGCACGGGGGGACGATCACCTCCCTGGTCCTGCTGGCCACACTATTCCTGATACAAGACAGGTTGTCGGTGGCTTTCTTGGCCACCTGGGTACACTGCTGGCTCATGTTCAGGCAAGCATCAATCAGCACCCCCAGATCCTTTTCTTCTGCACAGCTTTCCAGACACTCTGCCCCAAGCCTGTACTATTGCATGAGGGTGTTGTGACCAAGGTTGTTTGCAGGAAGGATATTCATCACCTTTCATTAAAAAGCAAGTGGCAGGGCAAGGCTCAACAGCCACTCAGTTTGCAAAGAAGCTTTCCAGAGACATAAAGAACACAGCTGCTTGCTGCCTCTTCTGGATCTTCCCAAGTGTGGATGGTTTATCACAGAAAACGTACTTCCAACATGCCCAGGAGAGGTCATATTAAAGTTCAGATGCTGATGTGAGGCTTGTGGCTTGGAGTGTTTGCTCCACCTCACAACCCTCTATGTGCCTTGAAGGTTTTCCTGCCAGCCCTGATGGGATCATATTTATATTACTAGTCCTAATTAACATAGGTGAAAATGAAAAGGGTTTTGCTTTGCTAAGCAGGAGAGAACAAAGACTGAGCCTGACTTGTGAATACATCTTCTCTTTCAATAGTAAAACATAGAACTGTTCAGTAAATCAGATGAAATTATCAGCCATCTGTGAACTGAGCACATCAAAGACACAATTAAAATACCAACATGAATTCTCTTCAAATAATTTATAACAATACTTTGTGCACATATCTCTGTTCTTCCCTGAGCTACAGACCTCTCTGTAGTGATATGTTAATTTGCATCCAGAATATTGGAAAAAAATTAAAAGGAATAAGTGAAAAAAAAACAACAAAGTTTTATGACATGGTACAAGGATATTGGTTTTCATTTCAGCTTTTTTCAGAGTTGAAAGGTCAGGCATGAGGTTACAGTACTATGCCTATCATCAAAAACAGCAGTGAGAGCAGCAAGAAGGTCACAGATGGGTGTCCCAGAATTTTTCTGTTATGGAAAAATATTGGCAATGATGTTGACTTGGAGTAAAAGTTTTCTTCCTTTCTTTCTCTCTTTATCTCGCTCTGCAAGCAGTGAGGAAAAAAATTATTTCAGAAAAATAGAAAAGATGAAGAAGAAAGAGTTGTTGGGCACAACTTGCTGGTTACACTGAGACTGAAATCAGAAGCAGGACAGAGCGGAAACAAGCAAATGCATAAAGTTGCTGCTTTCAGCCATGTTGTTGGGTAACCGTGGGTTTATCAAATACTGACAAACATGAAATGATTGCAGTCAATCACTGTCAGAAGGGAACCGGTACTCTCCTCTCTTTTACAAATGATCTAATTAAAGGAAACATGCTGGCTATAAAAGTCAAAATCAACAATGCACTGTACCCCGACAGCCCATCCAACATATAAAATCAACAGTGCATTCTTCTTCTAGCCAGCACAAAGCAACAGTAGCAACTTTCCCACCTCTTTAGTCAAATATAAAACCATATAAATCGGTCAAAACTTAGTATTTATTGAACAGTGGCTTCCGAAGAATGCAAAATGTATTGTTCTTTCCTTATTTTATTTCAATAAAGTTTAACTTAAAGGCATAACACCTAAGAGGGCTCAACTGTTTTATTGTGGTTAGATATAGCCATAGCTGGTGGGATAGATAGATTCAAATGTATATTAATACACGCTTCTTGGGAAACAGACTGCATATACATTCTCTGAATACACTCAGAATAACACAATTGACTGTCACAGAAAGGCACACTGGAGGTGAGAAAAGCTCATTTAATGGAGCTAGAAGTCTTGATGCAGAATTGCAAGATCTTTTTTTCTTTTGTTTTGCATGAAAAATCTAGCTGTCTTCTGCAGTGAAGTTCATGTAAAAGAAAACTTTCTTATCTCAAGTAGATTTCATCCATACAGGAAGACATGATTATTCTGCTGAAATTGAATCTGTGTTTGTCATTCTCCATTGTCAGCACCCAGGGGATGAGCATGACTGTATGTCAGCACACGGTCAAAACTAGGCCTGCATATGGTCCTGATAGGAAATACCTTAGGAAAGTGTTAATTACTTTTGCTGACTTTTGGTAATTAGCCTTAGTTATAAATAAGTTATAAGTTAGCCTTAGTTATAAGTAATGCCACCTAAACAATTTCTCTGTCTCCTTGCTTTTTATAGTCAGTGGTGGATGGGATGTCTCTGTGTATTTTGGTAGCTATTTATTTTCCCCTTGGTTTTCATCAGGGATTAGGAATTCCCAAAGACATGATTCAGTTAAAATGTTTGACCAATTAAATGAACAAACAAACAAACAAAATTCTCCAAAGCTTTTTTTATGTAGATGTAGTTGTAATTACTTAATTGAACAAAAAGGGTTTGATCCACAAGCTAACAATATCATTAGAAAAACACTTCAGCTAGGCTCAGTCAGATCCTAAGACAACAATTGGGCTTTTTATTTTCATTGCTGAAATTCAGTGTTCATAAATTATGCACATCTCTGATATAATGGACATTGCCTAATTTCTCACATTGGCTGCTTGATTGTCATTTTACTTTTAAATCACTAGCTTTCCCAATTACAAACCAGTTCATAAAATATTGACGTCTCAGAGACCTGCTTCTACCAGTTGAAAAAATGCGTGTCTAATTTTAATATGCCATTTTCCTAGGAGCATGGACAGTACCAACAAAGGTAAGTGAATGAATTTTTCATCCTTTGTTCTTATAAATAAAATTCACAGCTACAATATGCACTGTTAAAGACAATGTTTTTAAAAATCAAAGTTAGCCAACAGATCTTGAGTAAGATCAAAGTTTCACATTGGAAGTTGCTTCATTTATTAACATTGAGAGGCAAAGTGTTTACAGTCTAGATCCTCTTAAATAAAATCATTATGAACATAGTTAGAAGACATGGTTCTTGAAATTTAGCAATGGAATTATTTGGCATGGAATCATTAAGTTTCCACAAATTTAAGGGAAAACTGGGCAAGTTTCCAGGAAATAAATTTATTACAGGCTAAAAATGCATAGAAAATATTGGTGGGTCAGAAATTCCCAGTGCCACAGATTCTTTGATGCTGAAAGAATTTTCAGTAGAAGTATCATGTCTGCTACCTCCATTTTGATATCTCACTCACAGGTATCTGATTTGGTTGTGATCACAGCCCACATAAAAATCTAAATGGACTTCTATCTGACTCAAAATCATCACCACCATTTTCCCATAGGGGGAGAAAGCAAAAGTTAAGTTCAGAAAAATAAGTATTACTATCCCCAGTTTGTTAAAACTACCCCAAAATTATAAACAACCAAGATCACTGTATTATAAAATTATGGGACTTAAAATGAACTTAATCACTTGTTCTGTTGCACGATTTTACTTGTAGGTAAGTGTCCTGGTTTTAGTCCTGGTTTCCTCCCAGTAGCTGGTAGGGTGCTATGTTTTGGATTTAGGATGAGACTAATGTTGATAACATACAGATGTTTTACTTGTTGCAGAGCAGTGCTTACACTAAGCCAAGGACTTTTCAGCTTCTCGCTCTGTCCTGCCAGGGGGCAGGCTGGGGGTGCAGCAGGAGCTGGGAGGGGACAGACCCAGGACAGCTAACCAAAACTGGCCAAAGGGGTATTCCATACCATCTGATGTCATGCTGAACAATATATAGGGGTGGCTAGCTGGGGTGGGGGTGGGGGGAGGGCGGCTGCTCGGGGATAGGCTGGGCATCGGTCAGCAGGTGGTGAGCAATTGCATTGTGCATCACTTGTTTCGTACACATATTATTATTATTATTATTATTTTCCTGTCTTAATAAACTGTCTTTATCTCAACTCACAGGCTTCACTTTCCCATTTCTCTCCCCCATCCTAGAGAGGGAGGGGGGAGGGTGAGCGAACATCTGTGTGGTGTTTAGCTGCCAGCAGGGTTAAACCACAAGAGCTAACTATATAAATACAGTTAATTGGCCTCTGTTACTTTCTGATCCTTCAGAAAATGTAGAAACTTAAAATTACATAATTTGAATTGCAATGATGTAGAGGTTTTTTCACTCCATGGTTTCATAATCCTGAACGCTGTTCAACAAACCTGTTAATGATTTTCAGTAGTTTTCATGTCTCACAGATAAAGGCAATAGGTACATTGACAGAACATAGCTGGCCTCTCCAAAGTGTTTGATTTCATATTATATACTTATTTATTTTGAGTTTTCAATATATAACATTTCCAAGGAATATACAGGATAGACCAAAAAATGATTTGTATTTTAAGAGAGAATTTTTAAAGGGGAGAACTCAATGCGAACTCTGGTTTTCAATATGTGTCTACAGAACTGTACCTGAAGTAAGAATTTTAAAACTTTCAGACAAACATTTAAAAATGCAATATTGAAATGTTTAAGTCCCAGGAAACTGTTAAATTTCAAGTTTGCCTTTTATAGAAAGTGCATCCCTACCGCCTGAAGTAATGTTACTGGATATGAGCTTTTGTGATACTTTTAACTATCACTGGCAAATTACTATGGTACAGATAACTTGTCTCAAGTGATCGTTTTAAGTGATCACAAGTAAATTTATTTGCTTTAATACACTTGAACAAAAAATACTGCTTTAAAGAATCAAGAAAGTAGACTATATCTCCAAGAAGGAAAGACTTCTCCTACAATACAGGGAACCCAGAAAAAATTTTTTTAGAGTCCTGGGAGATAACCAGTTCAATAAAAGTTCTCTGTACTACTGTCAGATGTATCTGTCAGTAAATAAAATGATAGAAGCAAATTCATTCTTTCAGTGTGAATGAAGAAAGAAAGGTCCATGAACTACAGGCAATATAGTGTCCTGTTTTTTCCATATAGAACTTTTTAACGATTGACTTGACAATACGATGTCTAGTTTTAGTGTCCATAGTTCAGGGATGCTGAAGTATTGAAAACGGATCATATATTGTCCTGGTTTCAGCTATGATAGAGTTAATTTTCCTCCTAGTAGTTGGTAGGGTGCTATGTTTTGGATTAGGATGAGAAGAGTGCTGATAACATGCTGATGTTTTAATTGTTGCAGAGCAGTGCTAAGCCAAGGACTTTTCAGCTTCTCGCTCTGTCCTGCCAGCAGGCAGGCTGGGGGTGCAGCAGGAGCTGGGAGGGGACAGACCCAGGACAGCTGACCCAAACTGGCCAAAGGGGTATTCCATACCTTCTGACGTCATGCTAAACAATATATAGGGGTGGCTAGCTGGGGTGGGGGGGGCAGCTGCTCAGGGATAGGCTGGGCATCGGTCAGCGGGTGGTGAGCAATTGCATTGTGCATCACTTGTTTCATACACATTATTATTATTACTATTATTACTATTATTATTATTATTATTATTATTATCCTGCCTTAATAAACTGTCTCTGTCTCAACCCACAGGCTTCATTTTCCTGTTTCTCTCCCCCATCCCAGAGAGGGAGGGGGGAGGATGAGTGAACGGCTGTGTGGTGTTTAGCTGCAGGACTGGTTAAACCACAACAATCCTTTTTGGCTCCCAGTGTGGGGCCTCGAGGGGTTGAGATGACAACAGATCTGATCAGAGTGTGTTAAACCAAAACTGGTATAAGAATTAGACATGCTTAATGGTTGCTAGTCACAATGTTGATTGCTTTGATATTAGTTCTACTGTGCCTGTTTTCCAAATTGAGTTTTATAGCACATTATTTGCTGTATGTGCTCCCTGTCGTGCTGTTTATCCTTTCCAGGCCCTGGTTTAAGATCATTACGGTACTGTGCAGTATAACAATGGCTTATGATATGATGAAATTTCTGGCCATGAGACTAACCTGGTATTGGTACTTAGCACTGTTGTCAACTCTATACTTTGGAAACCATATCTCAGAAACTATTAACAATTAGAACTATTGCATTTTTTCCTTCTGGGAGCCAACCTGTGGAGGGGACAGGGGGAGATATTTTTTTCCTACTTGTTCACTCTCCCTTTCTCCTTTACCACCCTCTTATCCCCCGAGCTAGTTACGATAGTTCTTCAAGATTTTGAATATCCTTGGGATGTTCAGACTAGAATGGTGTTATTGTTATGTCCCCTGAATGCACTTCAGGTTTTGTTTAAGGTTAAACAACTACTTAGGAGTCTCATCCAGAGATCTGTCCTGAGGCAGGATAGTTGTGAGTGGCAGGGAGTGTGGGAGGATATGGGCAGGTATCTAGAGCAGTGGGCACCTCTGATGTTTTGGAAATTCACCCCTGAACAACTGCAAAATCCTAAAAAACAGGTAGAATGCCTGAAAAAAGAGTGTCATCACTCTTGCAGTTCCAAAGAGACACAAATCACAGCAGCATGCTGGGGTCCGGCCTATGCCTATCGAGCTGCAATCAGTTCTACTATCAACCTGGTGACAGACCCTGCGGCCACTCCAAGTACTGTAATAGGCCCAATGGCCACTCCAACCCCTGCAGCCACTCCAGCTCCTGTGACAGGCCCAGTGGTCGTTCCAGCTCCTGTGACAGGCCCAGCGGTCATTCCAGCTCCTGTGACGGGCTCAGTGGTTGTTCCAACCCCTGTGGCAGGCCCAGCGTTTATTCCAACCCCTCTGGCAGGCCCTGTGGCTGGGTCAGAGAAATGAGCTGTAGCAGTGCAAGTTGCCCCTGTAGACAAGGTGAAAAGATGGTATAGAGAGTCAGATCATTCAGAACGCAGAGAAACTCCTGCTAAGACTAAGTATGGGGAAGACGAGGCCGGACCATCAGAGGAGCAGGAAGAAGAATATGTCGAAAAATCAACAGTAACTACCCGAAACCTATACCAGCATGAGCTGCGAGATGTGCAAAAAGATTTTGTTCGCTGCACAGGTGAGCAGCTTGTCACCTGGCTGCTCCGGTGCTGGGACACTGGAGCCAATAGTCTGGAATTAGAAGGCAGGGAAGCCCGGCGGCTGGTATCCCTTGCAAGAGACGCAGGCATTGACAAAGCCATTGGAGATGGAGCACCACCTTACAGCCTCTGGAGGCGTCTCCTGTCAGCTGTGAGGGAAAGGTATCCCTTCAAGGAAGAACTTGTATGTCTACCAGGCAAGTGGACCACTATGGAGAAGGGAATCCAGTACCTGAGGGAATTAGCCATACAGGAGGTGATTTATAGGGACCTAGACAATGAGCAAATATCCACAGATCCAGAAGTGTACATGACCCATGTGGCGGAAGTCTGTATGGAGTGCACCATCATCATATGCCAGCTCATTGGCAATAATGGCCTGGAAAGAGAATGAGGAACCCACAGTGGGTGAAGTGGCTAAACAACTTCGGCAGTACGAAGAAAGTCTCTCCTCTTCCTTACAGGCCTGCATCTCGGCTGTGGAGAAACTTTCTGAAGAGGTCCACCAACTTAAAGAGAATTTATCTTCCTCCCCACCTGTACAAACCAGTGTCTCTGCTATCAGGGGGAAGTGTCCTTCTGTGCAAGGAAGACGATATGGTGGGTACACACCCCGTGCCACCCTGCAGTTTTACCTACGTGACCATGGAGAGGACATGAGAAAATGGGATGGAAAATCTACCTCAACCCTAGAGGCATGGGTACGTGAGTTGCAAAAGAAAACAATCGGGAAAAAGGGGTTCTCTGAAAAGTTTGCTGCTCCAACTTCTAGCAGGCAGTCCTTCAGACACAGAAATGAAGATTCTGACCAGGATTAGAGGGGCCCTGCCTCCAGCCAGGGGGAGGAAAGGGACAATCGAGTTTATTGGACTGTGTGGATTCGATGGCCTGGCACGTCAGACACACAGAAGTATAAGGCTTTAGTAGACACCGGTGCACAATGTACTCTAATGCCATCAAGTTATAAAGGGCCAGAACCCATCAGTATTTATGGGGTGACGGGGGGATCCCGGCAGTTAACTGTATTGGAGGCTGAAGTGAGTCTAACTGGGAATGAGTGGCAAAAGCACCGTATTGTGACTGGCCCAGATGCTCCATGCATCCTTGGCATAGACTGTCTCAGGAGAGGATATTTCAAGGATCCAAAAGGGTTCTGGTTGGCTTTTCGCATAGCTGCCTTAGAGACAGAGGACATGAAACAGTTGTCTACCTTGCCTGGTCTCTCAGAGGACCCTTCTGTGACGGGCCCTGCCCATATCCTTGAGATACTGTGGTGGTTTTACTCAGGTGGGCGGCCGAGCTCCACCACAACCGCTCTCTCACTCCCCCTCCTCAAAAAGGAATGGGGAGAAAATACGATGATAAGGGCTCAAGGGTTGAGATAAGGACAGGGAGACTGCACAGTAATTATCATGATGGGGCAAACAGACTCAGCATAGAGAGATAGTAAGATTTATTGCCTATTACTAACAAGCTAGAGAAGCGAGAAACATAAGAAACAAAAACCCCCTTCCCCCCATCCGCCCTCTTCCACCTCCTCCCCCCGAGCGGCGCAGGGGAACAGGGAATGGGGGTTCTAGTCAGTCTATAACGCTTCTTCTCTGTCGCTCCTTCTCGGTCACTCTCGTCCCTTGTGCTGTGGGGTCCCTCCCATGGGATGCAGTCCTTCCCGAACTGATCCAGCGTGGGCTTCCTACAGGCAGCAGCTCTTCAAGAACTGCTCCAGGTATGGGTTCGTACCACGGGGTCCATCCCTCAGGAGCAAACTGCTCCAACCTGGGTCCCCCACGGGCAGCAGCTCCTGCCAGGCCACCTGCTCCTGTGTGGGCTCCTCTCCACGGGCTACAAGTCTGGTCCGGAATCTGCTCCAGCAGGGGTTTTCCACAGGTCGCAGCCTCTGTTGGTGCAGTTCCACCTGCTCCACCGTGGTGTCCTCTACGAGCTGCAGGGTGGAACCCTGCTCCACCATGGTACTCCATGGACTGCAGGGGGACAGCCTGCTTCACCATGGTCGTCACCACAGGCCGCAGGGGACTTCTCCTCCAGCGCCTGGAGCACCTCTCCCCCTCCTTCTTCACTGACCTTGGCGCCTGCAAGGCTGTTCCTCACTCCTCTCACTCTCCCAGCTGCTGTGTGGCGCAGCGTGTTTTTTTTTTCCCCATCTTAAATATGCTCTCAAAGAGGTGCAAAACAACATCACTTATTGGCTCAGCTCTGGTCAGAAGTGGGACCCTTACCAAACATGGGACAGCTTCTCGATCCTTCTCACAGAAGCCACCCCTGTGTCCCCCTGCTACCAAAACCTTGCCACGTAAATCCACTACAGGTACACACCAGACCTCCCCATTCTTTTGCATTATCCACCAAGTGCATCCAGTTCCCTCAGCAAAAGCAATCCCATGAATGGTTTTGCCTTTTCCTGAGGCAGGAGTAGCCCAGACTGTGTTACCCAGCATGTTTCTTACATGCACTACAGGAACTTTATCCCCTTTTACAGTACATAACAGGTTTCATTGGGCAGGTCCAGCTTGGTTGGCAGATCCCCTAGTATTGACTAACCAGGTGGCCTTTGCCAAATTTGTATCCCACGTTTTGAATACCAGCACCCATTGCTTTCAGTGTAGTCCATTGTATCGTTCAACTTTCCCAGAGGCTGGTTCATGACAGGAGATGTGATACACCCACTTAATACCATGTTCTTTGGCCCAAGTGTCTATAAGGTTGTTTCGGAAATGAGTCCCATTGTCTGACTCAATTCTTTCTGGGGTGCCATGTCGCCATAGGACTTGCTTTTCAAGGCCCAGGATAGTGTTTCAGGTGGTGGCATGGGGCACAGGATATGTCTCCAGCCATCCGGTGGTTGCTTCCACCATTGTAAGTACGTGGCGCTTGCCATTGCAGGTTTGAGGGAGTGTGATGTAATCAATCTGCCAGGCCTCTCCATATTTATATTTCAGCCATCGTCCTCCATACCAAAGAGGCTTTGACCGTTTGGCTTGCTTGATTGCAGCACATTTCACAGTCATGAATAACCGGTGGTATAGTGTTCATGGTCAGGTCCACTCCTCGATCACGAGCCCATCTGCATGTTGCATCTCTACCTTGACGGCCCGAGGTGTCATGGGCCCATCGGGCTGTAAATAATTCACCTTTATGTTGCCAGTCCAGGTCCACCTGAGCCACTTCAATCTTAGAAGCCTGATCCACCTGCTGGTTGTTTTGATGTTCTTCAGTAGCCCGATATTTGGGCACATGAGCATCTACATGGCGTACCTTTACAACCAGGTTCTCTACCCGGGCAGCAATATCTTGCCACAACACAGCAGCCCAGATGGGTTTGCCCCTGTGCTGCCAGTTGTTCTGCTTCCATTGCTGTAACCACCCCCACAGGGCATTCGCTACCATCCACAAATCAGTACAGAGATAGAGAACTGGCCACTTTTCTCGTTCAGCAATATCTAAAGCCAGCTGGATGGCTTTCACTTCTGCAGACTGACTCGATTCACCTTCTCCCTCAGCAGCTTCTGCAACTCATCGTGTAGGACTCCATACAGTAGCCTTCCATCTCCGATGCTTTCCCACAATGCCACAGGACCCCTCAGTGAACAGGGCATATCTCCTCTCATTTTCTGGTAGCTTGTTGTACAGTGGGGCTTTTTCAGTACGGGCCACCTCCTCCTCTTGTGATATCCAAAATTATTTCCCTTCTGGCCAGTCCATAATCACTTCCAAGATTCCTGGGCGACTGGAGTTTCCTATCCGAACCTGCTGAGTAATCAGTGCAACCCACTTGCTCCATGTAGCATCAGTTGCATGATGTGTAGAGGGGACCCTTCCTTTGAACATCCAGCCCAATACCGGCAGTCGGGGTGCCAGGAGGAGCTGCGCTTCAGTACCGACCACTTCTGAAGCAGATCGAACTCCTTCATATGCTGCCAATATCTCCTTTTCGGTTGGAGTGTAGCGGGCCTCAGATCCTCTGTATCCCCGACTCCAAAACCCTAGGGGTCAACCTCGAGTTTCCCCAGGCTCTTTCTGCCAGAGGCTCCAGGTGGGGCCATTCTCCCCGGCTGCGGTGTAGAGCACATTCTTTACATCTGGTCCTGTTCGGACTGGCCCAAGGGCTACTGCATGAACTATTTCCTGCTTAATTTGTTCAAAGGCCTGTCGTTGCTCAGGGCCCCATTCAAAATCATTCTTCTTACGGGTTACTTGGTAGAGCGGGTTTACAATCAGACTGTAATTTGGAATGTGCGTTCTCCAAAATCCCACAACACCTAGGAAAGTTTGTGTTTCCTTTTTGCTAGTTGATGGAGACATAGCTGTTATTTTGTTGATCACATCCATTGGGATTTGACGACGTCTATCTTGCCATTTTATTCCTAAAAACTGGATCTCTCGTGCAGGTCCCTTGACTTTATTTTGTTTTATGGCAAAACCAGCCTTTAGAAGGATTTGGACTATTTTCTTCCCTTTCTCAAAAACTTCCTCTGCTGTGTCACCCCACACAATGATGTCATCGATGTACTGCAGGTGTTCAGGAGCTTCCCCCTGCTCCAGCGCAGACTGGATCAGTCCATGGCAAATGGTAGGGCTGTGTTTCCACCCCTGGGGCAGCCGATTCCAGGTGTATTGGACACCCCTCCAAGTGAAAGCAAACTGTGGCCTGCACTCTGCTGCTAGAGGGATGGAGAAAAATGCATTAGCGATATCAATTGTGGCATACCACTTGGCTGCTTTTGATTCCAGTTCATACTGGAGTTCTAGCATGTCCGGCACTGCAGCACTCAGTGGTGGTGTGACTTCGTTCAGGCCACGATAGTCCACTGTTAGTCTCCACTCACCATTAGACTTTTGCACTGGCCATATGGGACTATTAAAAGGTGAATGAGTCTTGCTGATCACTCCTTGGTTCTCCAGCTGATGAATTAGCTTATGGATGGTGTTGTGGTTTAACCCGGCTGGCAGCTAAGCACCACACAGCCATTCGCTCACCCTCCCCCCTCCCTCTCTGGGATGGGGGAGAGAAACGAGAAAAACTGAAGCCTGTGGGTTGAGATAGAGACAGCTTATTAAGACAGGAAAATAATAATAATAATAATAATAATA
>CM021729.1:5404139-5451477 GCA_011074415.1 Stictonetta naevosa | reverse complement strand
GTCAGATGGTATGGAATACCCCTTTGGCCAGTTTGGGTCAGCTGTCTTGGGTCTGTTCTCTCCCAGATCCTGCTGTACCCCCAGCCTGCCCGCTGGCAGGACAGAGCGAGAAGCTGAAAAGTCCTTGGCTTGGTGTAAGCACTGCTCTGCAACAATTAAAACATCAGCATGTTATCAGCACTCTTCTCATCCTAATCCAAAACATAGCACCCTACCAACTACTAGTAGGAAAATTTACTCTGTCCTAGCTGAAACCAGGGCAGATGGGAATCAGGGATTCTCAGTTGGTGAGATGTGGCTGCCAGCGCAGAGTTGTGGTAGCGATTGGCACCTGCTCTTCTTCAACCCTCAGCAACCCCACAACATATATACACACAAAATCAAAATAGTCAGCAGACTCTATAGTACGGCCAAGGAATCAACTTATTCAGTGGACTGAAAGAAGAGCATGGAGGTGACTTACAATAACTTCATACACGTACTTAAATCTGGAAAATATCTTTGAGTTAGTCAAGGGTGAGAACAGTATGTAAAGTCTGCCTGTTTCTGAGGTGGGAAATATTGTCTTCAGGTCTAAAAAGACCCAGATGATTGTACTAATGCTTGCCCTGGGGTTCTCATTTCAATGTACAGAACAGAAAATTGCTGGACTATGCTAGAAATTTTATATGACCTTCATTTGGAAACCACAGAGTGTGAAGGAGCTACTGTACTCCTGAATATCTCTCTGGAATAGAGTGGGTTTGCAGGTACAATATGCTCCTGGATGCAGAGACTCAGAAATGCCAAATCAGTCCAACAAGTAAATGTGTGAAACTTTAAAACAACTTCCCATGGAATGGTGATATATCATCACTTAAAGATCTGATTGTGATATCATGTAATTATTTTATTTTTCTGAAATAAGTCCCTGGTTCTTACTTTTAGGATATTTTTTTTTATTTTTGGAGAAGTTCATCTGCTTTTTTCACAGGTACTTGGGAAGACCAAAAAAATATGTTTGCATTGTCTTTTGTAAGCTTGTAATATGCAGCTTTCTGCATAAAGATGTTGTTTATAAGCAAGTACCACACTGCAGACAAGTCACTTGTCAAGGTCAAAAGGATTTTTTTTTTTTCCTCCAGTGCATCATATAATTTAAAGGCATGTATTTTGCTTTTTTTTTAAAAAAAAAAAAAAAAGGTAACAAAAAAACTCAGTCTGAAATTGGCCATGAATGCAAGTGTGATCTTAAGTGGTATTCAGTGACAGAGAATCCTTTTAGGTAGTTGCCTAGCTTGCCATGCTGAGGCTGAAACAGAGATCAGAGTCCTGATGTTGTGGGGAGCCACTGATGGTGCCATAGTGTCTCCTGTCCTTTACCAGTGATGTAGGTTTCCTTAAGACTGACATATTTAGCCTAATTGTCACTGAGCTGTGTAAAAGATTTTTGGGGAAACTAAAGTCTGAAAGAAACACACAGAGAAACTGAGAGTTTGGGCATACTGAAAATGAAACTGAAATCAAATAGTTTCCTTCTAACTTTTCAATGACTTGTGAACGTGCTAGAGAGGAATTTTCTTTAATATATTGTTTGAAGTGGACAGATGCCAGCAGAAATCATATATCTGTGTCATATAGGAGAGGGAAGGGAAGGGAAAGTGGGCAGATGTCTTTTCTTCCAACTAGTGCATGTGTAAGCACATAGATAAATCTATGCTGCCCCATATCAGCAGAAAAAGATCAAGGTTTGGCTTTACTTGTTTCTGCCTGAGGCAGCTAAGTATGGCTAACACTAGAATAATCATAATATACTGCCCCAGTATTCCAGGTGGGGTCTCACAAGAGCAGAGTAGAGGAGGACAGTCACCTTCCTCTCCTTACTCTTAGCAGAGTAAGATGCTCCTAATCTCTCCTAAAATGAACTTTAGTACCTTAAAACACCTTTATTTAAACTAACTTGTAGTTCTTGTCTGTGAGGGTGGGTTAAGAAACTAGGCACTAGGCCACTGTGATGGCTCAGCTGGCATGTAGCAACTCCTTGAACCTGGATTGGGTATTTGAGTAACCAGATTAAGGTGTATATGTGTGTGCATGCATGTGTGTGCGCATGCACATGTCCATTAAGCCTACAGATGAACTCAAATCACTAAACAGGAGCAGCCGGATGGCTTTAAGTATATGATTTTAATCTGCAGATCAAGGGAGTATTTGCTCAATTGCATACAGATATTAATAGTTAATTACAGGTAATAAAATAGTGGCCTTCATTTTGTGGGGACAAATTGGAACCCGAGTGTGTGGCTGGGGATGCTTTAGATTGGCTAGGAAATGTTTGCACATATTTTGCATGGTTTAGACTACAGATAAATATCCATGGATCTCAGGGGTTTGGAGAGACAGAAAAAACTCTTTGCTAACCTCTTGGATACACTTGCAGGAGTAGCTGCTGCAGTTGCCTTTGTTTATTTTGTCTCCACATTAATTACCTTGCACTGAGGGAAAAGTTTCCTCACCAATTTGATAGTGTCTGGTTATTTAGTAGGTTACATCAATGTTCTTTTCTTTGGTGTCTATTTCTCTAGAAAGCAGTTTCTTTATTGTACTTTCACTGTCAGGGTTGGGCTCATACCAGAGATGCACTGTTAAGACAAGATACATATATATCCATATAAACATACATATATGTATCTATAAGATTTTTTGTTTGTTTTTCTCCTTTCTCTCATTAATTTATAATAAAGTAAATCATTTAAGAAGGTTTTGGTCTGTTGGTATGAAATTTAATGCTTTGTTCATATTAAGATTAGAGACAGTCTGCAATTCTGAAGCCCATAGCAGTTGTGAATCTTGGCCATGATACTGAAGTGTTACCTTATGTTGTGGGTTCTGTACTTGACAAAAACTTGAAATATCCATGTAATCACAGTTTGTAGAAAATACTTTCCTTTTAAGTGTTTGTTTTTATACAAGGTGAGGAGGTAGATAACCAAACCCACTTTCTACATCACCAAAATCATTATTCAAAATTTTCTTTGCTTTTGAGACACCTACAGTTCTACAAACGTTTTACATTAACAGATAATGAAGCATACGTGTTGTTCTTTCTTTCTCTTTCTTCCTTCTTTTTCTCTTTCTTTCTTTTCTTTTCTTTCTTTCTTTCTTTCTTTCTTTCTTTCTTTCTTTCTTTCTTTCTTATATATATATCTAAAGTGATGAATATAAGCTCAACTTCAGGATCCATTATTCTAGACCTGAATAGAACGAGTATGTAAAAACAGCCAACCAGTTTAAAAATAAAAGACCAGCTAAATCAGTATCCTTTCTACAAGAACAACTTCAGGGATGCATGGAAAAGAATATAACAAAACATATACAAGGACACATCTTCTTTAAATCTGTAAATCAGCCATTTAAGAGTTCCCTGTGATTAAGTTTGTTTTTCAGCAATCATAACTAATTTCTGCTGACAGACTTCTCTTTTCAAGAGTTTATATAATCCTGTTTTGTTTTGGTTTTGTGGGGTGTGGAGAATGATGATGGCATTCATTTATCATCTTGATCTCTACAGCAACAGATGAGTCACAACGAGTTCCACAATTTACTCTTCCATTGATAGACTATGTATGTGTTTGGTTAGGATTTAAACTGATAGCTTGACAATTGAGGTTTTCTTTTTTTTTCCATTTGTCCAACTCTTCACTTATTTAAGTCAGCAGAAGAATATAATGTATATCTAATCTAGGCACTATGATTGCTGCTTTACACTGCATGTAAAGAAACCCAAAGCACAGTTGTCCTTAAAAGTAGACAGAGTCACTTATTACTCTTATGGCTCTTTCTGCTTGCAGCTGCCATTACAGCCACCAAGTCAGTGGACTAACCTAGAAACCCTCTCATTCAGGCCTAATTTGAGCACAGGAATAATCTCATTGCAAGTAATGCACATGCCTTTACATAGCTTGTTGGAAGCACTGCAGTGCTGCCATATTATGGGGTAGAGTTGTAGTAGGCAACATTTTAGGAAAAAGAAATAAATTATAGGTTGGTTTTCCTATTCACTGCCTACTGGGTACAAGTCCATTTCACAGCCTAGGCCCAAGCCCTGAGTTGTTGCCATTCCATTAGTCTAGTGTTAATGCATCCAGGACTCCCCATGCAGAGTCCTTTGCATACATTTTATGTTTTCAGAGCTCTGCAAGTTTCCTAGAAACCATCTGTGACAATTAGGTCTCACCCAGTTAGGGTGTAAGTTTGGCTTATTCACTTTCCTGCTCAAGTACATTTCTTTCTCCATGCCAAAGGGAAAGGAAATGCATTTTTCTGTAAAGCAGTATGTTAGTAAAACCACAAGTTTGTGGATAGGAATACAGAGGAACATCTGATTCTAATGTTGTTTTACAAAAACTTTGAAATCAACACAGCAGTTTGTTGTAAGAAATAAGGAATGTTCAACTGTCATGCAGATTTTAGCAATCCAACAGATACAGCATGGGCTGTGCTGCAGCACTGGATCTTAAAGTAATTATCAGTGATGCTAAGACTTCATGACTGTGGGTCTGGAAAGTGAAGAGGACAGGTACACTCATTGACAAAATATGTGAGAAAATATCAAATACATATTCATCCATCCTTTGTAAGGGTGAATGATATTGGATAGATAAGCAGATTGTTAACTGCACCGCAATACTATTTCTTCAATGAATGATATGAAGGAGGGAGAAAGCAAGAAAAAGTTGGTTCGCAAAGTATGAACCAAGGGGACAAACTGAGATTATTTTGTCAAATGTTATGCAGAACACATGACTGTAGTATTCTTTTAGCAAACAAACAAGTAAACTGTGGGCAGACATTGCTTTTTGTAACCTAGATAAATCTTCACTCACCTTGAACATACTAAACTTATTTCATATCAATCATTTTATTTGCTACACAGGTTTTAAAATGTGTGTTTTTTAATGAAGTTATTAAGACAAAATCTGTAGTAAGCTCCTCAAATTTATTTTCTGTATACACCATTTTGTGAGGAGAGGGAAGAGGTAGTAGATAGTGTTCTGAAGTAATCCTGGCATGAATTAAGTGTTTTGAGTGAACAGACACTGCTTTGGCTAAGTAGAAATGCTTTCTAATGCTGAGTGAGGCACATTTTCTGGTGTCTTATGCAGTATTTTACTGTATTTACTGATGAGGGAATCAATGAAGACAGATTGTCTTCAATGAAAAAGACAAATGTATTCACACATACAAACCAATCACCCCAACAAAAGAAAGAAAAAGAAAGCTGAAATATATCACATGAACATATCATGTACACAGTATGGCATACCAGTAAAATATATTCCACAGTAGGGAAACTGGACCAGTGCAGCCCATTTATTTTTTATTTTCCCATTAATTTTAGTTATGGAATTCAAATGTATTATACTTGCTTTAAACTTTTATGTTGCGAATGCATGCTGAGAGTTCTGCAAAAGCACATTTCAAACATTTCAATTTCCAAGACCCGTGCCTAATGAGCTACAGAGGAACTGGAACCATATCCTACCCAGGCTTAAATTATTAATATATTTTTCATAATTCTCCGTTATCCTTTTTGGAAAACAGCACATTTCAAGTATTCTCAAGTGATGAGGGTTTTTTTGGCTACCAGGTTCTTTTTACTTACTTCCAAGTCTTATTTTTTCCTTATTTTAGAAGTCTCTTTTTGCTACCAGCATTGACTGAGGATACTATTCACATATTTGTATATTGAAAGTGGAATATTTCTCTGAAGATGAGAACCATCTTGTTTTATTTTTCTTACTTCTATACAGGCATGGAAACAGGAGGGAAAAGTTAGAAATGTGCACCGCATGAAGTTTAACAAAAGCAAGTGCCGGGTCCTGCACCTGGGACAGGGCAACCCTGACTATACGTACAAGACTGGGCGACGAGACGCTGGAGAGCAGCCCCGCAGAGAGGGATCTGGGGGTCATGGTTGACAGCAAGTTGAATATGAGCCAGCAGTGTTCCCTGGCAGCCAGGAGGGCCAACCGTATCCTGGGATGCATCAAGCATGGCATTGCTGGTCAGTCGAGGGAAGTGATTGTCCCCCTCTACTATGTGCTTCTGTGGCCTCACCTCGAGTACTGTGTGCAGTTCTGGGCACCACAGTACAAAAAAGACATTAAACTGTTGGAGAGTGTTCAGAGGAGGGCGACGAAGATGGTGAAGGACCTAGAGGGGAAAACATATGAGGAGTGGCTGAGGTCACTGGGCCTGCTCAGCCTAGAGAAGAGGAGGCTGAGGGGGAACCTCATCATGGTCTACAACTTCCTTGCGAGGGGGAGTGGAGAGGCAGGAGACCTTTTCTCCATAAACACCAGTGATAGGACCCACGGGAACGGGGTTAAGCTGAGGCAGGGGAAGTTTAGGCTCGATGTCAGGAGGAGGTTCTTCACCGAGAGGGTGGTTGCGCACTGGAACAGGCTCCCCAGTCAAGTAGTCACTTCACCGAGCCTGTCTGAATTCAAGAAGAGATTAGACTGTGCACTTAGTCACATGGTCTAAACTATTGGGTAGACCTGTGTGGTGCGAGGAGTTGGACTTGGTGATCCTTATGGGTCCCTTCCAACGCGGGATATTCTATGATTCTATGATTTACCTACCCCCACACACTCACCCTCAGGGTGTGCCAACATATGCAACCTGCTCCTGGGGATACACCCACATGTTAATTCTTACACGCTTACAGAAATGCATTGCAAAGCTTCAACCCCTGTGAAGGCATGCCTGTATGTTCCTGAGCACCCAGCTCTGCTACGTTGGCTTTAATAGTATAAACAGAAAATGCAAATTCATACATACCCTTAATCACAGAGACAAAGGGCCTCATTTGCATACCCTTCATAATTCAATTTAAATTTTTTTTTGGTCAAGAGTTGCAAATGCTTCATGTTTGCTTTAATCAGAATGTTGATATTTACACTGAAGCCAATTTCTCTTTTTCTATGACATGTTTTGTTTAACCCTGACAAATGACATCAAACTGGAGGGAACAGACTTTTAAAACTGGCTCTTTGCCCGTAATGCATCATTTCTCTTTTAGTTGTTTCACCACCACCCACCCCCTCCCTGCTAAGCACTGCAAAAAGAAATGTGAAAACATACTCTGTGAACACAAGAGTGAGGTGTTAGTGCTTTTAGATATAGATTTTTCTTGTATTTTAAAACTAGATTGCTGTACAGTTTCAAGCTATTAGCAGGAACCTATTACACCATCACTTTGGGTCCTTGGAGAGATGTGTATTTCAGTAATTCAAGGCAAATAGAAAACCCACATGTGAAAATATTTAATGGCAAAGGCACCAACTGCTCAAGGCTGCTGGAGGGAGAAGGAATGCTTTCTGTTAATTCTTTCCTTGAGTTTTTCAATGCAACAGCTTCTGCTACTCTCCCCAAAACTCTCAATAGGGTTCCAGTCCTTTATGGATGCAGTATGAGACTACAGATGCTGAACAATCTTCTGTAGTGGCCTCTGTGCATGTAGTTATCTGATTGTCTGTCCATAGCACTTTGGTCTGCTGTTAATATCTCCCAGTGTTCAGACATTTCAAGGCCCATATAGAAAAGAAGAAAACAAATTTTGTCTTTATCAGAAGAAAAAGAAATCATGTAACTTACACTTCCACCCCCCTTCCCAATCCCTTAGTCCTGATCCGATGGTAAGTTCAAGCTTGGAAGCTTAGTTTCCTGGTCCTAGCTGTTATGGCTTCACACTTAGCTTTTTTAAGTTGTCTCTAGCACTGGCATAACATTCAAAACATGTCCAGGAACACTCAAAGGCTGTAATATCAGGTGCCATTCACCACATGACAGCAATCTTGATATTAATGAAAGAATTTACCACAAATATATTTTTTCCCCTAGAATAAAAATGCTTCACTAGCAGTCAGCCAGCTCCAGTTAGAATTGGTGTTATAGACCTTGCATAAAGGCTGCACTGGACTAAATTGCACAAACAAATAACAATAGAGGAAGCCACATAACTGCTGTAGCAGTGATTGTAAGAATATACTTTTTTGAAGATGCACCAAACCAGTAAAATACCTATATCAGGGAAGATCAGATCTTATCACAAACCATAGCAAAAATTCCAGCCAATTGTTTCTGCCCACCACTTGTTGTAAAGGGATCCCTGTAAGCCAGGTTCAAAACATGAATACAGCATACGGAACATTTGAGATGGTAGAGAGAGAGAATAAGAGACAACATAGAAGCTTCTCCATAATGTGGCTGAACAATTGATGGAAGCTTTCTCAGCACTGTGAACATCGCTTCCCACTTACTGAAAATATAAAAGGTATTGAGCATACATAGTCCTCTGTATCACAATTGTCAGTGTCAGTGTATCTATTTTTCCTTGATAAAACATACATATATATGTAGTTGGATTTAAAATATACTAAGATTTTTTAAAATCTGCTTATTGAATTTTTATATAACAACTTTTACATATAAAAAGGTAATGTACCTGACAGTTTATGACAGAGCTAGTAGAAAAAAACAGAGTAGGGGAAAACATGCTCTGTGTTAATCAAAGGAAGCAACTGAAACTGACAAAATAATAAGAGCTAAAGCAACAAAATAAATATGAATGAAAACTAACAACAGCAAGAAAACAGGAAACCAAAGTGATCTTGCTTGCATTAGCTGAGTCAGGAGAACACATGACAATTATTCAATATCTCTCTGTTATATTTGTTTGCATTTGTGATTTATCCATCTGTGACCTATGTACAATATTATATGTATATATAATATTATAAATATTAACATTAAAACATTAAAAAATGTAAATATAATATTATATGTATAATATTATAATATATGACAGTATCAACATTTGTTTCTGAGCCAGGATTTTGCAAGTGCTTAAGCAAAGCTGGGAGAGTTTAGGTAGCTCAAAGGTTGAACCAAAGAATGAAGTACCTGATCACTCAGTGTATTTGTTTGCCTGCTCATCTAACTGCACATGTTGAGCTGCACTTCTGCTCTACAAAAAAAAGTAGCGTTTGGTCTTGGAAGGGAACCTAAATTCAGGAAAGGGACTAGGACTCCAGAACCATTATTTTGCAGTAAATATAGCCTAGGAAAAGGTTGGTGCCTGTGTTTACCTATTTAATTCTCTTTTCCCTGGTCCTGGTGCACAGGATCAAACTGTTAGTGAGGAGGAATTATACTGTACAACCAATGTAATTTACCAGCAGCAAGCACTGACATTGAATCATTCTTAAGGCCTTCTACACTTTTTTTTTTTGGTAGAAAAACAATAAATTAAAAAAATTATAATCCAATCAAAAGATTTTCACAAAGGCAAAGAAAACTGGAAATTAAAATAAGTGTTACCAGAACTTTGAACTGTTCTCTGACAAGAGAGGAAGAAACTTTTACATGGGTTCCTGAGACTGAAATTCCACTGTGATACTCAGTGGCCATGGTCAAGATCGTTCTTTATTCTTCCCATATAAATGCCATTACTCTTAGGTTGCAGATTATGTCCATGAACTTCCTGGTCCAATGGATAATTTTAAATATAATGAAAAATATAATGGATTGAACAGAAGGGATAGATCCAGGATTAGAATATTTGTAGTGTCATTAAAAAACATATTGTAAATATTATTTTATTTGGTAAACAGAGAAGCAGGCACATCCAATTGCTTGCCATTCTGGAGCAATGGGAAGAAGATAATCTGTTTTTCTCAGATTAGAAGAGGCATGCCATTCCTTTACCAGGATTTATTCACAAATACATAGCTGATAATATGCCTATGCCAGGAAAGAAAAGTTCAAGTCTGCTCAGGAAAAAGTGAAGTTTAATATTTGTGTAGCTTAGGTAAGATGTGGAGTTGCTGGGCTGCTACCTGCAGGACCTCCATTCTGATACAAAGCACTTTACATTATGTAAATAATAAGCTAAATTCAGGAAAGGAATTCAGGATCTTGGAAGCCCAGAATAATGTTTACTATGCCTCGGGGTGATGTGCAACTCATCCTTTCTTCTTAGCATCACCTAAAGGATGCAGGGTACTAATTGCCCAGTGAATTCACTCCAGCTGAAGTCACAGAATTTTCTAACTCACCCATTGAGTATAGGCAACACTTAAATACTGTCAGCTGCACAAGTGAAACCAGACATCTAACTCCTTCCATGAACTAAATTTGAAATAAATAATAATATTCCAATCAGAAATTCTTTTTAGGACAACTACACATTTCAAGTGAAAAGCTCTAGATCTCATCAAGAGAGTTTCATAACAAGTTTAAAAATGCTCATGCCCTGAAGGGACTCACCCTTTTGTCCCTCCCATTTGTTTCAAATGTTCACCTCATTTCATATAATTAATTACTGTAAAACTGCCCATTAAATAAATAAATAAATGGGAAATATCACTTTACCCTTAGATACTGTTGCAGTTTTCATGAGCAACAATATTGTTTACAAGAAAAGTGAAAAGATATGAAATATATATATTACTTGTTTGTTATCATTATTTCAATATGGATTTTCAGGAAAGACAATGGCAATTTACCCCAATGCCTTGTGCAAGCTTGTGCCGACGTGCCCATGGACTACAGTATGTAGTCACTCACAAACAGACACATATCTGTAGTGGGTTTATGTGGCAAGGTTTTGGTAGGAGGGGGCCATAGGGGTGGCTTCTGTGAGAAGTGTTATAGATTATTTTACAGAAAAGGAAGGTTGATCGAATCATATAAGTAATTTTTATTTAGCAAAACAGCGCTGGGCGGCCGGGGAGTCTCAGCTCCACCAACGGTGTGCACCTACTTCACACAAAGTCCTCCTTTTATAATTTGTTGGTTCCGGGGTACGTGTCACATCCTGGTGTCTTGCGCATGTGCGAGCTGTTGCTAGGGGGTCTTCTCGAGCCCTCTGGTGGTCGTGAAGAGGAAGGCCGTGGTCTTCCTCCATCTCTTTGCTCAGTTCTTTTTTCCTTATATGGCCTTCTTTGATTCAGTGGAGATGAAACAGGATGTTCGTTGTGAACCCGGTCCCACAAAGGATCACGTGAGCTCTATGCTTATCGGGAAGTTACCGCAGTTTATTTGCTTAATACCATGTCTCAACCCTGGTTGTTGCGAAACCTCGCCCCCCTCAGCAGAGTCTTTCCTTTATTTTAACAATGAACAATTATTTACAACCTGTTACAATCCCTCCTTTTTCTTTTGGTTACTCATTTTGTTCATTGAACTCTTGGAGCGCCTGGCGACTTAGCACCAGTGCATCCACATCTTCATCTTGGTCTAATGATTTATACTTAGCGCGAACAAGCATTAAGTGTGCTGCTTCTAAGCGGCCTTTTACAATTGCAACTACTTTATTTAAAATACATGGTCCAAAAGTTAATGCTATTATTAGCAGCAACAAAGGCCCTGCTATAGTCGATAACAGAGTGGTGAGCCAGAGTGAATAATTAAACCAGGATTCATACCAATTCTGTCGAGCCTCATTTTCTCTCCTCCGTTTTTCTAGTCCCTCTCGGAGCTTTGTCATTGTATCCCTCACCACTCCAGTGTGATCAGCGTACACACAACACTCCTCACGTAGAGCTGCACATAGCCCTCCCTTTTGTAGGAAGACCAAGTCTAACCCTCTACGATTTTGCAGTACTACCTCCGAAAGAGACCTAACCGATTTCTCCAAAGCTGAAATGGACTGTTCGATTCTGGCCAGATCCTCATCAACTGCGATGCGCAGAGAGGTAAACTCTTGGCTCTGCTTAACCAGCGAAGCCACTCCAGTACCAGCTCCCGCTACCCCTAAAATCGTCAAGGTAGCCAGGGTTATAGCTGTAACTGGTTCTCTTTTTTCGAGATGGTAGTCTGCTACCATGTGGTGGGTATAAACGTATTCCTCAGAATGATATAGAATCCTTGGTATAATTATTACCTGTACACAAAAATCATGCTTTAATGATAAGCAAGGGGTAACTCCTAGTGACGAACACACCCATCTAGTGTTGTTGGCTGGGATTAACCATTGATGTGCCTGGTAACCGTCCTCCGTGATATTACATCCTTTGGGAACGGTACCCACGCACCTACCGCTTCCAGACACTCGGGTCAGTGTTATTCCTACTTCCTGTCCCCAGCTACATTGCGGGGGATTACTTTCGTTCGAATACACGGGGTTACCTAAATCTCCAATAGCCTCGTAATATGGGGGTCTTATACTCACACACAGCCAACAACGTTCGGTTAGGTTTGAATTTGACTTGGTTCAGTTTCCCCTATGACTGTAGGAAGTGCTACTGTAGGGAGTGCTTCTACCGAACGGTTAGGAGGTAATGTACTAAGAACTGCTGTGGGTCTGGCCCTCGGGGCTTCTTCTGATAGTGCTTTGTTTGGTCCAATCGATTGAGGTGTCTTAAGTTCCTCTTTTTTTATTAATATTAATACTCCCCTATCTGTTCCAGGTTCCCAGAACCTTACACCCCAGGTTCTTTCTGTCGCCCATCCAGGATCTTGAGGCTGTAATATTGTAACTTCTAAAGATTTACAGGTTCCGGCATTGTTTACGCTACCATCATAACTATAAGTAGGCTCACGGCAACCTCCCAGCATCCAGGTAACTCTGAGATATTCATCGGGAGGGGTGGTCCACCATTTCGGAGTGGCTATGGTTTCACAGCCCCAGTATGCGCAGTAATAGTGTCCTGGAAAGTTACAGTAACTTTTTCCCGGGTTCGAGCTAGGACACCAATAGGTAGCTTTCACGTTTGTAGCCCCCCAGGAATATTGTCTCTGGGGACTACACCCGTGGTGTAGTGTGTTTCCTCCGTATCCTACTACCGTTTCGAATAATTCACAATTAGTTATATTAAAGGAAGGTGAGCCTGCTGTAATATTAGTTTTGAGAGTCTTAGAGTCATCCCACCGAATTAAACTCCACTTGTAGGGTTGGTGAGGGTGCGCAGATTCATGGCTCACCAAGGTTGTAATAATAACTGCTATGTATTGTAGGAGGTTATTGGAGCCCATTTCTCCAAATGTTCCAAATACTCGGCCTCTTAACCTCCCCACCGTCCGCACTCCTCTGCCTCGCTTGTCAGTTCGGTTGCAATGAACTACAAGGTATTAGTTCTTCTCAGCAGCAGTAGTGTTCTTCAGGGGATCTTACTAGAGGATCTTTATATGGGAGCAGGGCCTCCTCTTTTCCTACGATACATAGATATAGTGGGATGATACTTATCAAGTTCGTTTAAGTGTCAGCTTCAGGTCGTCAGAACCCGGGACCGCCGTCCACTCCTCTTCCGAAATCGGTCCCTTCACACAGCTGGCATGGGTCCACCCCTTTTCCGCAGTCCGGACAGCTGTTTCTGTAGTAAGCAAAACAACATAGGGACCTTCCCACCGAGGTGTTAACGAAGTCTCTTTCCAAGTTTTAATTAACACTTTATCTCCAGGTTGTACCCGGTGTATTGCTATATCTAATGGGGGACACTGTACAACCAGGCCCTTCTTCTGCAATTCCTTACACAGTTCATTAACTGTGTTAGATAGGGTTTTAGTTGAGTTTCTTGCAATTGGGGGTGATCAGGAGGTATTTCTAAATCATATGGCATACCATAAAGCATTTCGAAAGGTGAAAGCCCTACATCAGTTTGGGGTTGCGTTTGTATGTTCAATAGTGCAAGCGGCAAGTATTTCACCCAGGAAGCCTTTGTTTCTAACATAAGTTTGGTCAGCTGCTTCTTAATTTCACCATTCATCCTTTCCACCTTTCCAGAGCTTTGAGGATGCCACGGAGTATGATATTCCCAATTTACTCCTAAGGCTTTCATAGTCTCTTGAGACACCTTGGACACGAAATGGGGACCTCTGTCAGAGTCAATTGTTTCTATATTTCTGTATCGAGGGATTATATTTTCGAGTAATATTTTTACTACGGTCTGGGCTGTGGCCCTTGCCGTGGGGAATGCTTCAACAAAATGCGTGAGATGATCTACAATTACAAGCACGTATTTGTACCTTCCCGTCTTTGGAAGTTCCGTGAAATCCAATTGAATCTTAGCAAAAGGCCGATGAGCCAATTCTCGACCTCCCAATATCCTTCTCCTCAAATGTTGAGCATTCACCTTCTGACAAGTTATACAGTCTTTCACAATCCTTTTTGCTATATTATAAATTCCAATGCACATATACTTTGTAGCAAATTGATCTACCAATGCCTGAGTTCCCCATTGCTGTTTTCATGAAACCTCCGTAGCACCCTCAAGGCTACAGATTTCGGAAGTACCTCTCGCCCGTCAGGCAATACCCACTTTCCTTTATCAGTTTCTTTTATACCCATTTGTGTCATTTTTTTTCTTTTCTGATAATGTAAAGAAAATCAGTGTATGAATTGGTCCATACAAATAACAGTGTGTATATTTTGGGACCTCTTCTTCGTGACAATTGCACTGTAATCCTTCAACACCCCACTCCTCCCAACAATCATAACATGGGAATTTCTTTAAATCTTTTCCACAGGCTGGGCAATCCTTCCTTGTTTTTATAACTTGCAAGTTCATCAAAGCCACCCGTTTAGCCTCCTGATCTGCTAAATTATTTCCTCTAATTTGAGGAGTGAGACCTCGTTGGTGCCCTCTTACATGCACAACAGCAATTTCTTTTGGCTCCCTAATAGCCTGCAGAACTTGGGTAATCAGTTCCTGATGTATCAGTCCTTTCCCTTGCGAATTAATAAGTCCCCTTTCTTCCCATATTTTACCAAAAGTATGTATTACCCCATAGGCGTACTTAGAATCTGTGTATATCGTGCCGCTCTTATCCTTTAATAGTTTTAAAGCTCGTAGCATGGCATATAGCTCACAAGCCTGTGCGGACCAGCTTGGACTCAAGGGTCCTGATTCTACCACCTCAAACGTCTTCCCATTCACTAATGCATACCCTGATTTCCGTTTTCCCTCTACTACTCTTGAAGAACCATCTATAAATATTTGCTCGCCCTCAGGTAACTCTACCTCCTCCAAATCAGGTCATAACTTTGTTTGTTCTTCTATGTTTCAGAGGCAGTCATGCTCTAAGGGTTCGCTCGGCTCTCCATAAAGGAACTGAGCAGGGTTTTGTAAGGAGGTTGTTTCCAATGTTAACTTTGGAGAGGAGATCAAAATTCCTTCATATTTCAACAGTCTAGCATCCTTGATCCATTTTTCCGCTTTTTGTTGCAGCACCCCCCGTATGTTATGGGGGGATATTACTTTAATTTCCCCTCCAAAGGTAACTTTTTGTGCTTCTTCTACCAATAAGGCAGCAGCCACTACTACCTGCAGACAACTAGGCCAGCCCCGGCTAACCGGGTCCAACAGTTTGGATAAATAAGCTACAGGCTTTTTACTCCCTGCCCATTCCTGAGCAAGTACCCCGTAAACAGTACCCTCTGTGCTATTTACAAATAGGAAGAATGGTTTCCTCAAATCTGGAAAGCTTAATACCGGGGGATGCATTAGTTCTTCCTTTAATTTTTCTAATTGCTCTTCATCTTCCCTTGTCCACTTGAGTAATCCATCTCTATTTAGTTTATTGTAGAGGAATTTAACTTTCCCACTATAATCCTCTATCCACTGCCTACAATACCCAGTTAATCCTAAGAGTTGCCGTACCTGCCTTTTTGTCTTTGGGGCCTTCAGAGCCAAAATCCCACTCACTAATTCTTTCCGGGTCCAGCTTCTTGGTCCCTTGACTTAATCGGTGACCCAAATATTTCACCTCCTTCTCTACAAATTGTAGTTTTGGTTTTGAAACTTTCAATCCTTGTATGCTAAGAAAATTTAACAACTGTATGCTAGCCTGTCTAACAAAATTCTCATCCTTTCCCGCTATCAACAAGTCGTCCACGTACTGTACTAACATTACTCCTGGCATTTTATCATAATTTTGCAGAATTTGTTCCAGGGCCTGCCCAAATAAATTTGGGGATTCAGTAAATCCTTGAGGGAGGACAGTCCATCGCAGTTGCTGTTTTCTATGGGAATCTGGGTCCTCCCATTCAAAGGCAAAATAGTCTCTACTACTCTCGTCCAAGGGACATGCCCAAAATGCATCCTTTAAGTCTATTACACTATATCATTTATCATCCGGGTGTAACTGACTTAGTAGAGTATGGGGATTTGCCACTACAGGGAATCTAGTTATAGTTCTCTTATTAATCTCCCTCAAGTCATGCACCAATCTATATTTACCATCTTTTTTTCTTTACTGGTAATATTGGGGTATTAAAGGGGGACATGCAAGGTTCCAGCAACCCCTGTTGTAGCAACCTCTGAATTTCGGGCTTTAATCCTCGTCTGCCCTCTTCAGACAAGGGATATTGTTTAATTCTCGTTGGCACACTCGGGTTGTTTATAGTTACCTTAAAGGGTTTAATATTCAATTTTCCCACGCTATCTGGAGTGTACCAAACTTCTGGGTTTATATTCTGTTCGTCCTCTGTTCTTAGAGGACACAATCTAATTTGGAGCCTTTTATCTATTACTTCTAGACTTATACCTAACTCTATTATCAAATCTCTACCTAACAAATTATACTCAGCCTCGGGTACCAAAAGTAGGGGCCCAACACCTATTTTAGAATCTGATTCGATTACTACTTCTTTTATAACGGGGACCCCAAATGGCTCTCCTTTTGCCCCAATCACCTGTACCCTTTCTGTCGACGCTTCACACCCTAAAGGTTAGGTTTGGACTGTAGATCTTTCAGCCCCTGTATCTATGAGGAATTCCATTTCCTCGCGCTGGGGGCCCACTTTTAATTTTATAAAGGGCTCGTTTTTTCCTCGGGTCCCCAGCAAATAGAGCCCCTGACACCCCTATTCATCTTTGAACATCTTCTCATCCTCCATTCTCTGTCGGCATGCCCTCTTCATGTGACCCTTTTTATTACAATAAAAACAGGTCATATTCCTCTGTCCCTGGCCACCTCTCTCTTCCTCCCTTCCAAACTTTCCGTGCACCATTCTAGGCCTTCTCCTTTGTTCAGTTCCTCTTTGACCTTCCCGTACTGGTGCTACCATCATCCGTACTTGTTTCCTTTCCTTTTCGTCCTCTCTCCTAACATACAACTTCTGCGCCTCCCTCAGGAGTTCATCTAAGCCTTTGTCTTGCCAGTCCTCTATTTTTTTCTAATTTCTTCCTAATATCTGTCCAAGATTTAGCCACAAACTGAGTCTTGAGCAGGGCCTCTCCCACAGGAGTCCCTGGATCTAAACCACTGTATAGCTGCAGACTCTTCCGCAGCCTTTCTAACCATTCCGTCGGGGTCTCATCCCTCCTTTGCTGTTCGTTAAAGGCCTTATTAATATTCTGCCCTCTTGGAACCGATTCCCTAATTCCCTGGACGATAATGGTTCTTAAATCTTGCATATGACCGTGATGAATCGGGTCCTGGTTATTTCAATTGGGCGACTGCATCGGCCACTTAACGTCCGCAGCCAGGCCTTGCTGGTGTTGTTGGTCCCAGATTCGCATACCAGCTCGCCTAATCATTCCTCTTTCCTCTGATGTAAACAGGATCCCCAGGATGGACTGTAGCTCCTCCCAAGTGTAAATATTAGGACCAAGAAACTGATCCACCCGCTCTGCCACTCCCAGCGGGTCCTCTAGCAGGTTTCCCATTTCCTTCTTAAAATCTCTCACGTCCCCAGAATTAATGGGGACGGCTACATACCCCATCCCCGGTTGGGGTCCTCCCATAGCTATTTCCCGTAATGGGTATAATCCTCCCTCCAGATTTAGCCTTCGTGTTCTGGTTTGACTCCTAGTCACTGGTCCCTGGACACTAGGGTCGATTTCGTCATCCGATTCCCCTGGAGATGGAGGTTCAGCAGGCCCGGGAGGGGAGGGGGCCATGGGTATAGAAGGGGGCACATAAGGGGGAGGTGATACTGGGACCTGTAAGTCTTGTTTCTTCCTCCCCCGCCCTCCTTTTTCTTTTAGTGGATATAGGTGGGTTCTTGTTTCTGAATTTATCCAGAGATGCGCATATTCGCTCTCTTCTAAGCTAAAGGGCTCTTTTGAATTCACATAGATATTTAGGGCCTGACATATCCAATCCTCAAAGGAACCGAAGGGGGGCCAGAAAACACGGTCTCCTTTGATTGGTTTGTTGCCCCAGACTTCAACACAGTGATGGATCATTTTAACTTTACTCTTTCCCCGCCTAGAAGGGGAAACATCCCAATATTTAATCATTATTCCTAGTGGGCTATCCGGGGGAATGGGGGGTAAACCCCCGCTACAGACTCCCCCACCCATGGGACCAGAAGGCTTACTTTTCTTCTGTCCCATCTTCCGGAGCACCTTCACACACACGCACACACCGCTTCCCCCTTTTCGTGGCCCAGTCCCTCGCGGGATGTGGGAACCGCACTACCGAGGGGTCCGCACTCGCTTCGTCCCACTGGACATCTCACACGTTGTGCTCCGGGAAACCCAACCCCAACCGAATGGAACACCGGCCTATACTTACTCAATCCTGAGTCTTCATTCGGTCTTCGTGCACAAAGATTACTTGGGGTTGCCGGCTCTTTTTGCTTGTGGCCAATTTAGGGTTCATCGGTGAAAGATTCAAATGAAAGTAGTCCTAACAAAGGCTGCTGAAATCAGCGGGGTGCCCCCTTCGAAGGGCTTTTCAATCAAATTGCCTTCATCCGAGTCACGGCACCAAAATTGTTATAGATTATTTTACAGAAAAGGAAGGTTGATCGAATCATATAAGTAATTTTTATTTAGTAAGCGGCCACAAGCAAAACAGCGCTGGGCGGCCGGAGAATCTCAGCTCCACCAACGACGCGCACCTACTTCACACAAAGTCCTTCTTTTATAGTTTGTTGGTTCCGGGGTACATGTCACATCCTGGTGTGTCTTGCGCATGTGCGAGCTGTTGCTAGGGGGTCTTCTCAAGCCCTCTGGTGGTCGTGAAGAGGAAGGCCGTGGTCTTCCTCCATCTCTTTGCTCAGTTCTTTTTTCCTTATATGGCCTTCTTTGATTCAGTGGAGATGAAACAGGATGTTCGTTGTGAACCCGGTCCCACAAAGGATCACGTGAGCTCTATGCTTATCGGGAAGTCACCACAGTTTATTTGCTTAATACCATGTCTCAACCCTGGTTGTTGCAAAACCTCGCCCCCCTCAGCAGAGTCTTTCCTTTATTTTAACAATGAACAATTATTTACAACCTATTACAAGAAGGATCTAGAAGCTTCTGTGAGAAGGATCTAGAAGCCCCATGTTTGGTAAGGGCCCCACTGCTGACCAGAGCTGAGCCAATAAGTGATGTTGTTTTACACCTCTTTGAGAGCATATTTAAGACGGGGAAAAAAAACCCGCTGCGCCACACAGCAGCTGGGAGAGTGAGAGGAGTGAGGAACAGCCATGCAGGCGCCAAGGTCAGTGAAGAAGGAGGGGGAGAGGTGCTCCAGGCGCTGGAGCAGAAGTCCCCTGCGGCCTGTGGTGACGACCATGGTGAAGCAGGCTGTCCCCCTGCAGTCCATGGAGTACCATGGTGGAGCAGGGTTCCACCCTGCAGCTCGTAGAGGACACCACGGTGGAGCAGGTGGAACTGCACCAACAGAGGCTGCGGCCTGTGGAAAACCCCTGCTGGAGCAGATTCCGGACCGGACCTGTAGCCCATGGAGAGGAGCCCACGCAGGAGCAGGTGGCCTGGCAGGAGCTGCTGCCCGTGGGGGACCCAGGTTGGAGCAGTTTGCTCCTGAGGGATGGACCCCGTGGTACGGACCCATATCTGGAGCAGTTCTTGAAGAGCTGCTGCCTGTAGGAAGCCCACACCGGATCAGTTCACCAAGGACTGCATCCCATGGGAGGGATCCCACAGCACAGGGGACAAGAGTGATCGAGAAGGAGCAGCGGAGAAGAAGCGCTATAGACTGACCACAACCCCCATTCCCCCGTTCCCCTGCGCCGCTCGGGGGGAGGAGGTGGAAGAGGGCGGATGGAGGGGAAGGTGCTTTTGGTTTCTTTCCTTTGTTTCTCACGTCTCTAGCTTGTTAGTAATGGGTAATAAATCTTACTATCTCCCTATGCTGAATCTGTTTTGCCCGTCACGATAATTACTGTGCGATCTCCCTGTCCTTATCTCAACACTTGATCCCTTTTTCATCCTATTTTCTCCCCGTTCCTCTTTGAGGAGGGGGAGTGAGAGAGCAGTTGTGGTGGAGCTCAGCCACCCACCCGAGTAAAACCACCACAGTCCTTTTTGGTGCCCAACATGGGGCTCAAGGAATTTGAGATAAGGATGACAGTTAAGAGAAGTAATGGGCAAAACATGGACTGGATGATTGTTATGAATGTGAAAGTTGTGAAGAATTTAAGAAAGCAGTAACTGAAGAATATGTTTCATGTTAGTGTGGTGAAGGGATGAGGGGTGGTGTGTGTGTAAATTGTCCACCTCGTTGGTGTTGTGATGATGTTATGTTTATTTTGGTGTGGGGAATTATTTTTCTTTTTGATGAAAGTCAAGTTTGTGAAGATTGTGATGACTGTAAAGTGAGGGAATATTGTTATTATTCTTAAATATGCTTTTCACAGAGGCGAGGGGTGTAATTTAGTGGGTTTACATGACAAGGTTTTGGTAGGAGGGGGCCATAGGGGTGGCTTCTGTGAGAGAGCGGTTGTGGTGGAGCTTGGCCACCCACCCGAGTAAAACCACCACAACATCTAGCTTATTTGTTGCCCAAAATTTCAGATGGGAAAATATTTTTCCTGGAAACTTGACTCACTTGCAGATACAAAGCTTTTGCAAGCCCAAAAATGCTTCTGTTGTTATTTTCTCTTCCTGATTATGGGGAAGGGTTAGAAAACCAGCACAGTTAAGGAAACATGATTCTTGAATACCTCACTTAGTGCATAGACATCTTGTGCTGATAGAAGCTTTCCAAAAGGAGTGCAGCAGCAATTTTCAGTAAATGAGAAAGCTTCAGTTTCATAGGCATGGGCAAGTGATTGTGCAGAATCAAGTCTGGGCAGTTTAGTAACATCCCATCATCTTCATTAAAAGAGCTTCTGTAACTAACCACATATGTCTTGATTTGTCATGACTGTGCTATAAAACACATGAGCTTAATCCTGTTTCACTTAAATTTTGGCTAAAATACTGTGTCTAGAAATTGGGGCATACTGAGAACACACACAAGGATTGTAATAGCAACTCAGCTAATTGAGGTAATTTCTGAAGTTGCCATACATTTCATATTGGATTGGTGCTCATCTTCAGCAATGAGAAATTTTCTCTGTCAATTCAGCAAAGCATGTGGGGCTGCAGTTGCATAGACTGCAATGTAAAAGAGTTTCATGCACAAGGACAGTGCATGAAATGCCAAGTCTTGGTGATATTATTTTCTAGCCTTTCAGAATCTGCCCAGCCATTTACTCCTGACCTAAAAATTATCACAAAGCACTGCTGAATAAATGGTGTCATTTTTCAAACTGTTCCCACTGTTGCCTGGGGTTATCTCTAGAATGTCAAGGCCTTACTCTCCTTGGCCCTGCAATTTGTGTCATCAGTGACATCCATGCAAAGGGAAATCCATCAGTCTCTTTGTGAACAACTCAGTACAGTGGGCAAGACATTTCAACTTAATTCTCTGATATGATTTACTTGCTGGCATTATAGGTATGGTAACTGGGGAGACAGTAAAAGGCACAGATAGACTGGTACCCTTTCCCTCTGGTTTTATGGGTTGCAAGATGTCTTTCAGGATTTCTCATACTTACCCTTCTAGATCTTGCCAGCTTTTAATAACAGAAGCAGCAGCTGAAGGGATTCATGTCTGTTTACTTTCATTTTGCATGTCTCTTGATCCACTCATAATTAGGCCTTTGTAGTGCTCCTTTTAGCTAGAAATGAAAGTTGAAGCGAGAGTAAGAGAAGTAAGAGAACTCTGTCCGTGGAAACAAAAAGAAAAAGTTATAAATAATATATTTATTATCTTAAGTTCTGTATGTGGATGTGATTCTTCGACCTTGACCCTGTTTTAAAAAAAATAAAATAAAATTTAAAAGAATCAGCTTTTTTTTTTTTTCTTCTAACGGCAGAGACTTATTATGCACCAACTATAATGGTTATACAGTGCATGAAAGTACATTTGAAAGGGAGTGAAGGAGACTCTAACAATGCAGAGCAACTGAACAAATTTCTTGAATGAATGATTGGATGATACCTAATAGCAGAGAGTTTGCAATAGTACAAGATTATCCTCTGATAATTCTTCTGTTCTGAATGTGGCTGCCTGATAATCCCTGAAGCTTCTAATCTGTAGGATCTGAATACATAATGAAATTAAATAAGTAAATAAATAAAAAAAGCCAACCACACTGCACTTTACAGTCAATTATAGTTACTGCCAAAGAGACATTAGTGAGCAGGTGAAAAGTAAAAATTACCTTTTTGACTTCAAAATCATGGCATAAGGAAAAAAAAGCAAAAACAAACAAAAAAACAATAAGAAAAAAACACCTAAAACCTCAGTCCTCTTGGAATTTAAAATAAAATAATGTCAATTTTTAATCTAAAGCTTATTGCTCTTCAAATTTAGAAGATAGGTTGTTGCTGTTGTTCTTCTTCTTCCTCTGGGCTTTAATTTGTTTCTTTTTATTAGCCAATAATATTAAATTCAAGCCTGCAACCAGAATCTGTTCACTTAATTGAAGAATGGATGAACCAATTCTAGAAAAATGGTGGATGGGGTGGAGAGGTAAGGGGTTTACCCCCATGTTTCCAAACCCAACTAGAGTCATTTTCCTCAGTCACTTTTCCCAAACTCAATCTTCATCTTGCAGTCTTTTCCTTGAGCTCTTTTTTTTTTTCCAGACTATTCCTTCATCTATCTTACCTGCCTTCATTTTGATTAAATGAATGGCTTTTGTTTTCTTGCTGTTTCTTCCATGATCTAGATTTGACTGCATCAGAGTGGCATGGTCCATAAATAAAAATAATTGTTCTGATTGCAAGGAAACTTCACTAAGTTTTACAAATGACAAGGAAATCCACTGTGAACGACCAAATTATTTTAAGTAATGACATTGAAGGCACTGGGGACTCTACTGTGGGAAACAGCTGGAAAAAAGTCAACTTAAATAGCTACTCAGATTTGATCACATCAAACAGCCTCTGATTTAAACATTAGGACAAGAGTGAGAGATGCAGATTCAGCTAAAGATGTGAACAAATTGGTCACAAATCCTTTATATATTTCATGGATTTTGGCTTTGGTGACAAATGGATCCATTCTCTTTTTATAAAAATGACTTATCAAGTTTGGGTGAATTACTTTGTATTTTATGGTAGGAAGTATTTGCCATTTGGGTTTTGCAAACAGTGAAAATGGTGGAAATGACCTCCACTGTAGTAGGCTTTGGAGAGAAAATCTGGAGTCACTAAACTAATTTCTCCTGCAGTTAATGCTCTCTGACTCACTTCTCCACTTACATAGGACAGACTCACAAAGCATTGGAATTGCCAGCAAGATACTGAAGATTTTCAGTTTGGGACTTGGTCATGGAAACTGAAGACTGAGAATTTAAAAACATAAGTAGAAGCTCAATCTGTGCCTGCCTCAAAATAAAGGTTATACACTTGTATGATAAATTTAGATTAGATGGTTAATGTATAGTTTGGTTTGGTCTTGTTGTCTATCTTTGTTATATATCCACAGATATCTGAATATCAGTTTCAATAATGTATAGTTGAATAGAAATATCAGTTGTACGTGCAAAAGTAGATTATAATAAAGGCCAGACCTAATTCACTAAAATCACTGGAAGATAAGCATTTATGTAATGGTGGTAACAGAACCTGGATGACTTACTCAAAATGAAACAAGAGACCTGTAGCAAGCAAAGGAAAATCCTCCTTCTTGAGGTTGTAGATGATCATCCCAAGAATCCTGTCTGTATAATGTGCAGCTGTATCTAAACCCAGTAGCCCAGTATCCGTATTAGAAGCCCTTAGTTGTGGGACACTTCATTTTAACTGTCACCTACTGAAGTGGAAAGGAAACATTTTCTTCTCACCCTTATTATGAGAACTGTGAGTCTCATACACTGCACATTATGCATTGCCACAGTTTAATTGTACCAATGTGGCATTCACTATAATGCTACAAAGGACTCTGGTTTACTATAGCTTGATAGAGATACACACCAGAAAGATGATGGACATTTTGTCCCACACACATCATTGCCTTGATTTGCATTCTGGCAGAGAATGAACAAGAAACAGGAACTGGAGGAAAAAGGGTAAAGATAGAACAAAAGCTAGCCCCTGACCACCTCCTTGACAAGATGAGATAATCATGCTGTCCAGAAGAAAAGCCCTTCAAATGAACAATAAGTTAAGTGCACTTCCTCCTTGAAGTCACCTTGGCATACTGAAATACTTAACTTTAAGAAGAACAAGACATCAAAGGCCACTCATTATAAAATGTGACTCCTGATGGATAATTTAAGTGACAAAGTAAAGTCAAGTGTTTGAAGCAGAGAGGTCTTGTCAACATAATGTTTCTCACAGCTGCAGCGAAGCAGGACACTGTATTTTCTGGTAGCTGAAGAAACTTGTTTGCCAACAGTTGCAAATTCAGTTGATCAAATTCATTGTAGAATTGCTTTTTTTTTTAGGAAAATATTTTGTCCTTTAGTCCAGCAGGATCAGCACACATTGGGAGGTTCACTGTACAGAGGGATATGCACTAGGAAAAGGATAAAAAATTGACAATGAGTAAGAGAGAAAACTGTATCATTATGACAGGATGCTCCATGGAATATGGATTGGGTCAAACAGGAAAGAGTTACTCTTTCCAGTTTCCTGGTGTTCATAACTCTCGGTAATCACTTGGGTTCAATAGAGATAAAATGGTTCCTTCTTCAAGGATTCAAATCAACATTTATCAATTATTGGGCATGATATTATAATAAATAAATTATAAGTTATTCCATATTTTTTGTCCTGCTTTGTCACAATACCTGAAATTTAGAAATTTTACAATAATATTGTAATAAAACAAAAGTTTATGGGGAAAAACATGTTTTTGTATAACTTTATTTGACATCTCATTTAAGGTGATGCTTTTTGTTCCTTCTGTAGACCACAAAAATAAAGTTACTTTTATATGTGATTCTTCACATGAATGTATTTGGCATGCCACTTTGAGAGTAGATGTGCAACCTTAGAGAAATGTTTCTTTATCTGTGATGATGCAGTGGCAGGGAGGGGTACAGAGAGGACTCGGAAAGCCCACCTGATAAACAGGTTGCTCAGAGGCTGGTACCAACACAGACATTTTGTTGTTTTTTTTGACCACGGGGCTCTTTACTCAGCACCTGGCCTGATAGCTGCAGATGGGTCCCACCTATCTCTAAGGGGAACACAGACACTAGTGCAAGAGGTGGCAGGGCTCATTGAGAGGGCTTTAAACTAGGTAGGAAGGGGGACGGGGACGGGGAAGGAATAAGGCTTGTTAGAGGTGTGCCAGGGGGAACAATGTCAGGGCCAGGGGAGCAGGCAATGGCACAGCTGAAATGCATCTACACTAATGCACGCAGCATGGGCAACAAACAGGAGGAGCTGGAAGCCATCGTGCAGCAAGCAAGCTATGACTTGGTTGCCATCACTGAAACGTGGTGGGACCACTCCCATGACTGGAGTGCTGCAATGACTGGCTAAAGGCTCTTCAGAAGTGACAGGTAGCACAGAAAATCTTAAAGGCTCAGGAGCGATCTGTCCCCACATGCCCAAAGACGAGCCGGCGTGGAAGAAGACTGGCCTGAACAGAGAGTTGTGGCTAGAGCTTAGGAAAAAAAAGAGGGTTTAAGACCTTTGGAAAAGAAGGCGGGCCACTCAGAAGGATTATAAGGATGTTGTAAGGACGTGTAGGGACAAAATTAGCATGGCCAAAGCTCATCTGGAGCTCAATCTGTCTACTGCTGTTAAAGATAACAGAAAATGTTTTTATAAATACATCAACACAAAAAGGAGGACTAAGGAGAACCTCCATCCTTTACTGGATACGGGGGGAAACTTAGTGAAGAGAGATGAGGAAAAGGCTGAGGTGCTTAATGCCTTCTTTGCCTCAGTCTTTAGTTGCAAGACCAGCTGTTCTCTAGATACCCAGTACCCTGAGCTGGTGGAAGGGGATGGGGAGCAGAATGTGGCCCTCACAATCCACGAGGAAATGGTTGGCGACCTGCTACAGCACTTAGATGTACACAAGTCGATGGGGCCAGATGGGATCCACCCGAGGGTATTGAGAGAACTGGAGGAAGAGCTGGCCAAGCTGCTTTCCATCATTTATCAGCTGTCCTGGCTATCAGGGGAGGTCCCAGTCGACTGGCAGCTAGCAAAGGTGATGCCCATCTACAAGAAGGGCCAGAAGGTAGACCTGGGAAACTATAGGCCAGATAGTTTGACCTCAGTGCCAGGGAAGCTCATGGAGCAGATTATCTTGAGTGTCATCATGCGGCACTTGCAGGGCAACCAGGCGATCAGGCCCAGTCAGCATGGGTTTATGAAAGACAGGTCCTGCTTGATGAACCTGATCTCCTTCTACGTCAAAGTGACAGGCTTAGTGGATGAGGGAAGGGCTGTGGATGTGGTCTACCTTGACTTCAGTAAGGCTTTTGACACCATTTCCCACAGCATTCTCCTGAAGAAAATTGCATGCTCATGGCTTGGACTGGTGTACGCTTGGTTGGGTTAGAAACTGGCTGGGTAGCCGGGCCCAAAGAGTCATCATGAATGGAGTTAAATCCAGTTGGAAGCCGGTCACTGGTGGGGTCCCCCAGGGCTCAGTACTAGGGCCAGTTCTCTTGAATATCTTTATCAATGATCTGGATGAGGGGATCGAGTACACCCTCAGTAAGTTTGCAGACGACACCAAGTTAGGTGCGCGTGTCGATCTGCTCGAGGGTAGGAAGGCTCTGCAGGAGGATCTGGATAGGCTGCACCGATGGGCTGAGGCCAACTGTATGAAGTTCAACAAGGCCAAGTGCCAGGTCCTGCACTTGGGGCACAACAACCCCATGCAGTGCTACGGGCTGGGAGATGAGTGGCTGGAAAGCTGCCTGGCAGAGAAGGACCTGGGAGTATTGGTTAATAGTCAGCTGAATATGAGCCAGCAGTGTGCTCAGGTAGCCAAGAAGGCCAACAGCATCCTGGTTTATATAAGAAATAGTGTGGCCAGCAGGCCTACGGAGTTGATTGTCCCCCTGTACTCAGCTCTGGTGAGGCCGCACCTCGAGTACTGTGTTCACTTTTGGGCCCCTCACTACAAGAAGGGCATGAATCACAGAATCACAGAATTTCTAGGTTGGAAGAGACCTCAAGATCATCGAGTCCAACCTCTGACCTAACACTAACAGTCCCCACTAAACCATATCCCTAAGCTCTACATCTAAACGTCTTTTAAAGACCTCCAGGGATGGTGACTCCACCACTTCCCTGGGCAGCCCGTTCCAATGCCTAACAACCCTTTCGGTAAAGAAGTTCTTCCTAAGATCCAACCTAAAACTCCCCTGGCGCAACTTTAGCCCATTCCCCCTCGTCCTGTCACCAGGCACGTGGGAGAACAGACCAACCCCCACCTCGCTACAGCCTCCTTTGAGGTACCTGTAGAGAGCGATAAGGTCACCCCTGAGCCTCCTTTTCTCCAGGCTGAACAATCCCAACTCCCTCAACCGCTCCTCCTAGGACTTGTTCTCCAGGCCCCTCACCAGCTTCGTTGCCCTTCTCTGGACTCGCTCAAGCACCTCGATGTCCTTCTTGTAGTGAGGGGCCCAAAACTGAACACAGTATTCGAGGTGCAGCCTCACCAGATCCGAGTACAGGGGGACAATCACCTCCCTAGCCCTGCTGGTGACACTGTTTCTTATACAGGCCAGGATGCTGTTGGCCTTGGAGGTGCTTGAGTGTGTCCAGGGAAGGGCAACAAAGCTGGTGAGGGGTCTGGAGAAGAAGTCTTACGAGGAGCGGCTGAGGGAGCTGGGGTTGTTTAGCCTGGAGAAGAGGAGGCTCAGGGGCGACCTTATCGCTCTCTACAGGTACCTTAAAGGAGGTCTGTAGCGAGGTGGGGGTTGGTCTATTCTCCCATGTGCCTGGTGACAGGACGAGGGGGAATGGGCTAAAGTTGTGCCAGGGGAGGTTTAGGTTGGATATGAGGAAGAACTTCTTTACCGAAAGGGTTGTTAGGCATTGGAATGGGCTGCCCAGGGAAGGGGTTGAGTCACCATCCCTGGAGGTCTTTAAAAGACGTTTAGATGTAGTGCTTAGTGATATGGTTTAGTGGAGGACTTGTTAGTGTTAGGTCAGAGGCTGGACTAGGAGACCTTGGAGGTCTCTTCCAACCTAGATGATTCTTTCATTCTGTGATTTTTAAGGCAGAAAAAAAAAATAAATGTAAGTGAAACAAATGAAAGAAACAAACTAGACCAAATTGATATTGGCTGCATTGAAATTTACTATTGTTTTCATTATTCAAAGGAGGAAATGTATGTGTGATGCTAGAGCTTTGACTAAAATAGGAACTGGAAATGTCTGAAATGACTTCTATATTGCTTGCTTGTATAATGCAGAAGTTTTGTTTTGCTTCTGTCTTTCAGTGGAATCCTCAGAGTGAAGGAGGCAGGTTCATAAAACATGACATTTTCTAACTGCCTCCTACAGAAACCAGCTGTCGATGAATACCAGCAGCCATCGAGCTAAATTTCTTTAGCAGCTCCTACTGTTGTGTGGGCAGCGTTCATGCATGTCACATATAAATGGGTTTGTATGTTATTGCCTTTTCAGGTTAGGCATGAAGATCTATGTCAATCCCTGTGCTCTGTTGTGGCCGTGAGTTTGGAGTTCTGCCACTCATTTCCAAACTAACCAGAAGCCTCACTGGCTACTCAAAGACCTTCCATCATATTTTCCTAGTCTATGTTCTCACTCTCCTCTGCAACTGAAAAACAACTAGCATAAAAATTCAAACTGAAAGAATATCTATGCATAACAGAAAATGCATGTCATTGAAGAGAATGAGAATATTTTGAGGGTGTAAAACCAGAAGTTTTTTACAGCTCCAAATTTCCCCTCCCCATTCCCTAAAATCTTACATGTAGTGAGAGATACGAAAAATAATCCTGTCTTTTGAAAGCTTTTGTTTTCAATGAATCAGCACTTTAGCTGTTTTTTGCTTGATTTTTTTTCTTTTCTTCCTTTCTCCCCTCATCACCACCCTTTCTCCCCCCCCCCAAAAAAGCGCATCTCTACCTCAGATTTAAAGGCTGTTCCTCAAAGCAAGTTAACAAAATGATGAGGACCATATTGGTTCATGTCCTTGCATTAAAAAATTTTATGTATTCCAAGTATGATAAAAAATATTGGCTATATTTGTTCCATTCTATCAGGTAAATATGTATATGTGCAGTTTCTTTAAAGCATTTAATTATCTACTCAGAAGACCAGAACAGCTGTTCTTCCAGGTAAATACATTTTGAGGCACCTTTTTAAAATGTGTATTATGTTAGATCTATTTCCACTTAAATGCATTTTTTTAATAATTCGAATTCTTTTAAAAGGCAAAACCTATTACCTTCAGAGCCATTCTCTTCTATCATGTAAACACAGATTTGGTGGTCATGCTTTGCATACTGAAATTGTGCTGGTTGACAGCAGGCTCAAAATGAGTCAGCAGTGTATCCTGGCAGCCAAGAGGGCAAACTGCATTTTTGGGTGCATTAAACTCAGCACAGCCAGCCAGACGTGATTCTCCTGCTATCTTCAGTGTTGGTGCAGCCTCACCTTAAGTATTGTATGCAGTTCTCGGTTCAATATGAAAAGGATGTTAAGGTCCTTGAAAGCATCCAGAGGAAAGATGTGGACCTGTTAGAACGCGTCCAGAGGAAGGCCACAAAGATGATCAGAGGGCTGGAGCACCTCTCCTATGAAGAAAGGCTGAAAGAGCTGGGGATGTTCAGCCTGGAGAAGAGAAGGCTCTGGGTTGACCTCATTGCAACCTTTCAGTACTTAAAGGCGTCTTATAAAAAATATGAAGATGGACTCTTTACTCGTGTAGATAATGATAAGACAAGGGGGAATGGTTTTAAACTGAAAGAGGGGAAATTTAGATTGGATGTTAGGAAGAAGTTCTTTATTCAGCGGGTGGTGAGGCACTGGAACAGGTCACCCAGAGAAGTTGTGGATGCCCCATCCCTGAAGATGTTCAAGACCAGGTTGGATGAGGCCCTGAGCAACCTGATCTAGTGGGCCTATGGCAGGGGGGTTGGAACCAGATGATCTTTAAGGTCCCTTCCAACCTCATAGAATCATATCTATGATATGATTCTATGAGGGCAACAAAGCTGGTAAAAGGGCTGGAAGACATGTTCTAAGAGGAGAGGCTGAGGACACTTGAGCTGTCTAGTTTGGAGAAAAGAAGACCCAGAGGTGACCTCATGGCTCTCTGCAACTTCCAGAGGAAAGGAAATGGAGAGGGTAATGCTGGTCTCTTCTCCCTGGTAACTGATGTCAGGACACAGGGCAGGCTCAGACTGGACATTAGGAAAATTTCTTTACTGTGAGGGTGATCGAACACTAGAACAGACTTCCTAGTAAAGTGGTTGATGTGCCATGTCTGTCAGCATTCAAGAGACATTTGAAAAATGCCCTTATTAATATGTTTTAACTTTTGGTTGTCCCTGAACTGCTCAGGCAGATGGACTTGATCTTTGTAGGTCCTTTCCAATGGAACTATTCTAAAACAATCTTTGACAAATTTTAGCATAAGGATACTTATACAGGTAAGTCACAAATGACAACAAGAGTGCTTTGATAATTAACATGGGAAGAAGCCCGGAAAGCTCTTTGATTTCAAAGACAGATGGGAAAAGACTCAGAAAAATGATTCTCACAACCTTTTCAAGGGTTCTAGGTGAGACTGGATTAGAACTACTTTATAGATAGCTCACAAAGACAGTATAACTCCAGTGATGATGGTATCTGACATTTATGTTTTGATTGAAACTGCTCCATCACAGGTTCCCCACGGGTGGCAGCTCCCCCTAGACCCCCTGCTCCTGCATGGGCTCCTCTCCACAGGCTACAGCTCTGGCCCGGGGCCTGCTCCTGTGGGGGTTCTCCATGGGCCACAGCCTCCTCCAGGCCACATCCACCTGCTCCACTGGGGGCTCCTCCATGGGCTGCAGCATGGAGATCTGCTCTGCTGTGGGACCCATGGGCTGCAGGGGGACAGCCTGCTCCACCAAGGGCCTTTCCACAGGCCACAGAGGAACTTCTGCTCCGTGCCTGGAGCACCTCCTGCCCTCCTTCTGCACTGAACTGGGTGGCTGCAGGGCTGGTTCTCCCCCCCCCCCCCCCCTTGGTCTTTCAACACATCTTTTTTTTTTTTTTTTTTTTTTTTCCCTTTTCTTCAGTCTGCTCTCCCAGAGGCACAACCAGTGTTGCTCACTGGCTTGGCTCTGGCCAGCAGCGGGTCCCTTTTGGAGCTGGCTGGAGCTGGCTCTGCTCTGACATGGGGCAGCTGCTGGGCTCTGCTCACAGAGGCTACCCCTGCTACCCAAACCTTGCCACATAAACCCAATACAATTATGCACTGAAGCATCTTAGTTTCTGTATCAGATTGGCAAATACATTTAGCTGTCTGAGCTTCCATTTATTTCAATTGAAGTTCTAGCATCAAAATAAATGCTACATGTGTAATACCTGTTGTGGGTTCACCTTCTTGCAGCATTTTATTTAACTTTGCCTTGTCCTTTTGTATATGCAACATCTAAAGTCTCTGGTGGTTGAGATCTGATAACTCTTGTATCAGTGATAGAAGATACTGCTACCTTTAGGTGTCTTCCCCTCTCCTAGACCTATAGCAAATCTGGCAAAAGACCACATGTGATTAGACTTCAGCTGCTCCATCATGAAGATCAGCATCTTCATTTAAATGAATAGTAAAACCTTCAGTCTGGAACATGTCAGGGATGAGTATATTTTTCTCTCACTGATTCTGCTTTGGGGTATCGTAAATTGCAGAATAGGGGCAAGGTGAACTACCCAAGCAGGGTAGACCTGTGAATGCAGATTTGCCAGAGATCATTTGTCAACATCCTAAGCCTTTCCTGAAGTTTTGCTTCCCAAGATATCTTGAGGCAATGAGCACTGCAGAAGAGTTAATATTAGTTTTAAAATACACGTATATGTAGAATTACACACATATATAGGTATTTTCTTCATGATTGTTTCCTGGATATAGATATAGAAATCATAGCAATACATTTTAAATATTATTTTTATCTCTACAGAGTGGATTATAAAGTACACTGTTTACTTTGAAAGAAGAAGAGCAAGAATTTATGGACTTGAATGAGTTTAAAAATAAGAACTGAATATTGATTTTGTATTGTTCTTTTAGGGGAATGAATATAGTTCTGTTCAATAGTCATTTTAAATATTCATGTTGTGTTGTTCCTTATTTCTAAAGTGAGACTTTTTTTTATCTTACAAAAGGAATTCAAGATTAAGGCAAGCACCAAGCACAGGTTAAAAATTATATTAAGTTCAGCTATGGAAAGCCTGAATGATTCATATAGTTTCAATTCTTCCTGTGAATTTGTCCTTTGCTTTCAGTTGTTCTTATTTACATATAGCCTTGTTTCAGAGCAGAGACCTTTAAACACATCAATAGGTCAATAAATCTATGCTTTTAATAGGGATGTACTTTTGTACACTATTTTGGAGAGTTCCATTATACACTGTCCTGCTTGACTATACACTGCTGAACATGAAACATTTACATCCAATTGACAGGTTCTTTAAACACATTTGATCATCAGAAACTGCAAAAAGGATGCTTTCAAAGTTTATAAAGGCATATGTTGACCTTTCTTTGTGAATATAAAAGCCTAATTCTATTGCCATTATCCCCTCTGCAGAGTTGTTCCCAATGCCTGGGAACATATAAACGCTCACTGCAGAACAGAGAAATAACATTTCCAAGGACATGTCTTAATGACATACTTCTATAATGGATGTGGACATTCTTTCTCCTTTCTGATGCCTTCTTCCATCTGCCTTTGCAAATGATACAGAGAACTGGAAACACCGTCCAGAGACTCACATCTAATGACATCAACCTCTGCTTGAACACAGAATAACTGTTTGAACATAGACATATTGCTCTCGGAATGGAGTCTGAAGCATATTACCTGTAAGCATGCCCCACTTTGCATCCTGCCTTATTGCCTCTATACAGCTATCTCACAAACACCTATCACAGCTGTATACCTGTCAACTACCTGTGGTGGTTTTACTCGAGTGGGCAGCCGAGCTCCACCACAATCGCTCTCTCACTCCTCCCCTCCTCAAAGAGGAAGGGGGAGAAAAGACAACACAAAGAACTCGAGGTTTGAGATGAGAATGATTTAATTAAAGGGAAGGGGAATGGGGAGAAAAAGAAACAAAAGAAACAGAAGAAACAACAAGGCCGCGCGGAAGCACAGAGAGAAAGGAAAAAAGTTATTCTCTACTTCCCATCAACGAGCGATGTTCGACCACGTCCTGGGAAGCAGGGCCTCAAAATGCGTACCGGTTGTTCAGGAGGACCGCCCTCCCCCACGAGAGCCCCCCTTTTATTGCTGAGTGTGACATCAGGTGTTATGGAATACCCCTTTGGTCGGTTTAGGTCAGCTGCCCTGGTGATATCCCCTCCCTATCAATTGCCCATGACCAGCCTCCTGGCTCTTGGGGGCTTGGAGGGAGTAATGATGCTGTGCCAGCACTATGCAGCAATAGACACAACACTGGAGGGATACCAGTGCTGTTCCAGCTATGAGTGCAGAGCACAGCACTGTGTGGGCTGCTGCAGGGAAAGGTGACTCCATCCCAGACAGACCCAACACAATCTCCACCCCTTATTCCATAACATTTGTGACACACTCAGGTCCCACATAGTTTAGTATATAGGTATTCTAATCACCATTATTCTCTGTCCATTACAGTGTTTATATGTCTGTACTTTTCATTCCATAGGCTTTTTTTCCCAAAAATGCTCATAAAAACTGTTGATGGTTTCAGCTTCATCTGTCAAAGTGGTCACTCAGGGCAGGCGGAGTTGGTTTTCTTGACACCAGCACCAGCTTCGCTCATGTCACTGTTGCATTTGCCCGGTTCCTTGCGAAGCTGACCTGTCATTGGTTCTGCAGTGTCCTCCTACAACACATAACTTGGATTACAGATTAATTTTCTCTCAAGGTTAAATCTCCTTGAGGCACACAGCTGATATCCCCATCCTTCCGCATTACCCACCAGGTATACCCTGGTCCTTGGATGAAGACAATCCCACGAGGGTGTTTGCCTTTTCCCATGGCAGGAGCAACCCACACCGCCTTCCCCATCCACTTCCCTACATGCACTACGGGGACTTTAGCTTCTCCCACAGTGTGTAGGGGTTTTGTTTCAGCAGGACCAGGACGGCTGTCAGACCCCCTGTTGTTAACTAGCCAAGTGGCCGCTGGTAGATTCATGTCCCAATGTTTCCATGTCCCAGCACCCAATGCTCGTAACATAGTTTTTAACAATCCATCGTACTTCTCAACCTTCCCAGAAGCTTGTGGGTGATAAGGGATGTGATACACCCACTCAATGCCATTTCTCTTGGCCCAGGAGGTGACCAAATTGTTTCAAAAGTGACTCCCATTGTTGGACTCAATTCTCTCTGGTGTAACGTCACCACAACACTTGTCTTTCCAGGCCCAAGATAGTGTTTCAGGTGGTGGCATGGTTTACTGGATATGTTTCCAGCCACCCAATTGTTGCTTCTACCATGGTAAGTATGTAACGTTTGCCTTGGCGGGTTTGTGGGAGTGGTCCAATGTAGTCAATCTGTCAGGCCTCACCATATCGAAATCCAAGCCATCTCCCCCTGTTCCAGGGAGACTTTACCCTCATGGCTCGTTTGATTGCAGCACATGTCTCACACTCATGGGTAACCTGTGTGATGGCCTCAATGATCAGGTCCACCCCTCGATCACGAGCCCATCTGTATGTGGCATCCCTCCCTAGATGTCCTGATGTTTCATGGGCCCATCAAGCTACAAACAGCTCACCCTTACGTCCCCAGTCCAGGTCCACCTGAGCTACTTCAATTGTCGAAGCTCGATCCACTTCTTCGTTGTTCTGATGTTCTTTGGTGGCACGATTCTTAGGCATGTGGGCATGACGTACCTTTACAGCCAGGTTTTCTACCCGGGCAGCAATAACTTGCCACAGGGTAGCAGCCCAGATAAGTTTACCTCTGCGCTGCCAGTTGTTTTGTTTCCATTGCCGTAGCCACCCCCAAAGAACATTTGCCACCATCCATGAATCAGTGTAGAGATACAGTACTGGCCATTTTTCTCTTTCAGCAATTTCTAGGGCCAGCTGTATAGCTTTCACTTCTGCAAACTGACTTGACTCACCTTCCCCTTCCATAGCCTCCACAACTTGTCGTGTGGAACTCCACACAGCAGCTTTCCATTTCCGATGGCTCCCTACCACACGGCAGGATCCGTCAGTGAACAACACATACTGCTTTCTGTCTTCTGGCAACTCATTATATGGTGGTGCCTCTTCAGCACGAGTTACCTCTTCTGTTGGTACTCCAAAATCCCTGCCCTTTGGCCAGTCCATAATCTCTTCCAGGATTCCTGGGCGGTTGGGTTTCCCCATGCAAGCCCACTGTGTAATTAACGCTACCCACTTACTCCATGTAGCGTCGATTGCATGATGTGTAGTGGGGATTTTTCCTTTGAACATCCAATGTAACACAGGTAGCCGTGGGGCCAAGAGGAGTTGTGCTTCTGTACCAACAACTTCTGAAGCAGCTCGAATCCCCTCATATGCTGTTAATATTTCCTTTTCAGTTGGGATGTAATTGGCTTCTGATCCTCGATAGCCCCGGCTCCAGAACCCCAGAGGTCGACCTCGACTTTCTCCTGGAGTCTTCTGCCAGAGGCTCCAGGTGAGGCCATACTCCCCAGCTGCAGTGTAAAGTATGTTTTGCACAGCTGGTCCGGTATGGACAGGCCCAAGGGCTACTGCACGAGCTATTTCTTGTTTAAGTTGTTCAGAGGCCTGTTGTTGCTCGGGGCCCCACTCGAAAGAGTTCCTCTTTCGAGTCACTCGATATAGAGGACTCACAAGCTGGCTATAGCCTGGAATATGCATTCTCCAAAATCCCACAAGGCCTAGAAAAGCTTGTGTTTCTTTTTTGATAGTTGGCGGAGACATAACCGTTATTTTGTTGATCACATCCGTTGGAATGTGGCGACGTCCATCCTGCCATTTTACCCCCAGGAACTGGATTTCCTGTGCAGGTCCCTTGACCTTATTCTGTTTAATAGCAAAGCCAGCTTTCAGGAGAATTTGAATTATTTTCTTCCCTTTCTCAAAAACTTCTGCTGTGTTACCCCATACGATGATATCATCGATGTACTGCAGGTGTTCAGGAGCGTCCCCCTGTTCCAGTCTCATCTGGATCAGTCCATGGCAAATGGTAGGGCTGTGTTTCCACCCCTGGGGCAGTCGATTCCAAGTGTATTGAATACCCCTCCAAGTGAAAGCAAACTGTGGCCTGCATGCTGCTGCCAGAGGGATGGAGAAAAATGCATTAGCGATATCAGTTGTGGCGTACCACTTGGCTGCCTTTGACTCTGGTTCATACTGGAGTTCTAGGATATCTGGCACTGCGGCACTCAGTGGTGGTGTGACTTCTTTCAGGCCACGATAGTCCACCGTTAGCCTCCACTCACCATTAGACTTTCGCACTGGCCATATAGGACTATTGAAGGGTGAATGAGTTTTGCTGATCACTCCTTGTCTCTCCAGATGATGAACTAACTCATGGATAGGGATCAGGGAGTCTCGATTGGTGCGATATTGCTGCCGGTGCACAGTTGTAGTCGCAATTGGCACTTGTTGTTCTTCAATCCTCAGCAATCCTACGGCAGAAGGGTATTCTGAGAGACCAGGCAGGGTAGATAGCTGCTTAATCTTCTCTGTGCTCAGAGCAGCTATGCCAAAAGCCCACCGGTACCCTTTTGGATCCTTGAAGTACCCTTTCTTGAGGTAGTCTATGCCGAGGATGCACGGAGCCTCTGGGCCAGTCACGATGGGATGCTCTTCCACTCATTCCCAGTTAGACTCACTTCACCTTCCAATACAGTCAACTCTTGGGATCCCCCTGTCACTCCAGAGACACAGATGAGTTCTGCCCATTGGTGGCCTGATGGCATTAGGGTACACTGTGCGCCAGTGTCCACTAAAGCTTTATATTTCTGCGGTTCCGGTGTGCCAGGCCATCGAATCCACACAGTCCAATAAATCCGGTTGCCCCTCTCCTCTACCTGGCCACAGGCAGGGCCCCACTAGTCCTGGTTGGAGCATCTGTCAATTAATTCTTCCAAATGTGAAGCAGAGGTCTCTTCATCAGGTTTAGGAGTAATGCTAGCCCTTCTACTGCCTCTGGGGGATTGCCCAACAGAAACTGGGGCAGCAGTCCTCCTAGGGGCCTCTTTTCTTGTTGCTGTATCTTTCCGCAGTTCACATACCCGAGCAGCTAGGACCGAGGTCGGTTCACCGTCCCACTTCCTCATATCTTCCCCATGGTCACGTAAATAAAACCACAAGGTACCCCGTGGTGTGTGTCCTGGATTCTCCCTTGCTTGAGCCGGAGAATGCTGGTACTTAATGGCTGAAAGATTCTTCCATCTAGGTGAGGAGGAAGTTATGTATTCTTCTAACCGTTGGGACAGTCTCTCCACAGCTGAAATGCAGGCCCGTATTGGGGCAGTGAGATTTTCTTCATATTTATGAAGCTGAATGGACACAGTATCCACTGTTGGCCCCATCCCCTCATCCCAATTCATTGCTGCCAGTGTGCTGGCATGTGATGAGGGTGCAGCCCCTACAAACTTCCGCCACATGGATGTCGTGCACTGGACTTCATCAGGATCTTTAGGTTTCTGGGCATTGTTTAAATCACTATAAATCATCTCCAGCACAGCTAATTCCCTCAGGTGCTGGACACCTTTATCCATGGTGGCCCACTTGATATATGGTATGTTCCTTGTGGGGATACCTTTCTTTCACGGCTGCCAGGAGTCGCCTCCAGAGGCTGAGGACCTGTGCCTCTCTCCCAATTACTCTGTGTCCTGGTTTCAGTTATGACAGAGTTATTTTTCCTCCTAGTAGCTGGTAGGGTGCTATGTTTTGGATTAGGATGAGAAGAGTGCTGATAACATGCTGATGTTTTAATTGCTGCAGAGCAATACTTACACTAAGCCAAGGTCTTTTCAGCTTCTCGCTCTGTCCTGCCAGCGGGCAGGCTGGGGGTACAGCAAGAGCTGGGAGGGGACAGACCCAGGACAGCTGACCCAAACTGGCCAAAGGGGTATTCCATACCATCTAACGTCATGCTCAACAATATATAGGGGTGGCTAGCCGGGGTGGGGGGCCGGCTGCTCGGGGTTGGGCTGGGCATCGGTCAGTGGGTGGTGAGCAATTGCATTGTGCATCACTTGTTTGTACATATTATTATTATTATTATTTTCTATCTTAATAAACTGTCTTTATCTCAACCCACAGGCTTCACTTTCCCGTTTCTCTCCCCCATCCCAGAGAGGGAGGGGGGAGGGTGAGCGTACGGCTGTGTGGTGTTTAGCTGCCAGCCGGGTTAAACCACAACAGTCCTTTTGGCGCCCAACGTGGGGCTCGAAGGGTTGAGATAACGACAGATCTGACCAGTGTGTATTAAACTAAAATGGGTATAAGTATTAGAGTTGCTTAATAGTTGCTATGCAGCCGATTCCAAGTATATTGGATTCCCCTCCAAGTAAAGGCAAACTGTGGCCTGCACTCTGCTGCTAGAGGGATGGAGAAAAATGCATTAGCGATATCAATTGTGGCATACCACTTGGCTGCCTTTGATTCCAGTTCGTACTGGAGTTCTAGCATGTCCGGCACTGCAGCACTCAGTGGTGGTGTGACTTCGTTCAGGCCACGATAGTCCACTGTTAGTCTCCACTCACCATTAGACTTTCGCACTGGCCATATGGGACTATTAAAAGGTGAATGAGTCTTGCTGATCACTCCTTGGCTCTCCAGTTGATGAATTAGCTTATGGATGGGAATCAGGGAGTCTTAGTTGGTGCGATATTGCTGCCGGTGCACAGTTGTAGTAGCAATTGGCACTTGCTGTTCTTCGATCCTCAGCAGCCCCACAACAGAAGGGTCCTCTGAGAGACGGGGCAAGGTAGACAACTGTTTAATGCCCTCTGTCTCTAAGGCAGCGATGCCAAAAGCCCACCGGAATCCTTTTGGGTCCTTGAAATATCCTCTTCTAAGATAGTCTATGCCAAGGATGCACGGAGCATCCGGGCCAGTCACAATACGGTGCTTTTGCCACTCATTCCCAGTTAGACTCACTTCAGCCTCCAATACAGTTAACTGCTGGGATCCCCCCGTCACCCCATAAATACTGATGGGTTCTGGCCCTTTATAACTTGATGGCATTAGAGTACATTGTGCACCGGTGTCTACTAATCCTTATACTTCTGTGCTTCTGACGTGCCATGCCATCGAATCCACACAGTCCAATAAACTCGATTGTTCCTTTCCTCCCCCTGGCTGGAGGCAGGGCCCCTCTAGTCCTCATCAGAATCTTCATTCCTGTGTTTAAAGGACTGCCTGCTGGATGTTGGAGCAGCAAACTTTTCAGAGAAGCCCTTTTTCCCGATTGTTTTGTTTTGCAACTCACGTACCCGTGCCTCTAGGGTCGCGGTGGATTTTCCATCCCATTTTCTCATGTCCTCTCCATGGTCACGTAGGTAAAACCACAGGATGGCACGAGGTGTGTATCCACCATATCGTCTTCCTTGCACGGATGAGTACCCCTAATAGCAGAGACACTGGTTTGTACAGGAGGGGAGGAAAATAATCTCTCTTCAAGGTGGTGGAACTTTTCAGAAAGTTTCTCCACAGCCGAGACGCAGGCCTGTAGGGAAGAGGAGAGGCTTTCTTCGTACTGGCGGAGTTGTTTAGCCACTTCATCCACTGTGGGTTCCTCATCCTTTTTCCAGGCCATTATTGCCAATGAGCTGGCATATGATGATGGTGCACTTCGTACAAACTTCTGCCACATGGGTCGTGTACGCTTGACTTCATCTGGATCTGTGGGTGTTTGTCCATTGTCTGGGTCCTCATAAATCACCTCCCGTATGGCTAATTCCCTCAGGTACTGGATTCCCTTCTCCATAGTGGTCCACCTGCCTGGTAGACATACAAGTTCTTCCTTGTAGGGATACCTTTCCCTTACAGCTGACAGGAGACACCTCCAGAGGCTGTGAGATCGTGCTCCATCTCCAATTGCTTTGTCAATGCCTGCATCTCTAGCAAGGGATCCCAGCCGCCAGGCTTCCCTGCCTTCTAATTCCACACAATTTGCTCCGGTATCCCAGCACCAGAGCAGCCAGGTGACAAGCTGCTCACCTATGCAGCGACCAAACTCTTTTCGCACATCTCGTAGCTCACGCTGGTATAGGTTTCGGGTAGTTACTGTTGATTTTTCAACATCCTCATCTTCATCCTCCTGCATCCCTGATGGCCCAGCCTCGTCTTCTCTATACCTAGACCTAGCAGAAGACTCTCTGCGTTCTAAACGACCTGAGTCTCTATACCATTTTTTCACCTTCTCTACAGGGGCAACTTGTACTGCTACAGCTCATTTCTCTGACTCAGCCACAGGGTCTGCCACAGGGGTTGGTACACCCTCCGCAGGGGCAACTTGCACTGCTACAGCTCGTTTCTCTGGCCCAGCCACAGGGCCTGGAGCAGCTGCAGGAGCTGGAGCTGGAATGGCTGCAGGGGCTGGAAATGGAACAGCTGCAGGAGCTGGAGTGGCTGCAGGAGCAGGAGCTGGAGCAGCTGCAGGGTCTGTCACTAGGTTGATAGTAGCATCAATTGCAGCTCGATAGGCATAGGCCAGGCCCCAACACGCTACAGTGAGTTGTGTCACTTTGGAACTGCCAGTCATGACACTCTTTTTCCAAGCATTCTACCAGTTTTTTAGGATTTTGGAGTTGTTCAGGGGTGAATTTCCAAAACATCGGAGGTGCCCATTGTCCTAGAAACCTGCCCATATCCTCCCACACTCCCTGCCACTCACAACTATCCCGCCTCAGGACAGATCTCTGGATGAGATTCCTAAGTAGTTGTTTAACCTTAAACAAAACCTGAAGTGCATTCAAGAGACATAAGAACAAGAACATGCTGGTCTGAGTATCCCAAGAATATTCAACATCTTGGAGAGCTATCGTAACTAGCTCGGGGGATAAGAGGGTGCTGAAGGAGAAAGGGAGAGTGAACAAGTAGGGAAAAATATCTTCCCCTGTCCCCTCCACAGACTGGCTCCCTGATGAAAAAAGGCAGTAGGTGTAATTGTTAATAGTTTCCGAGATATAGTTTCCAAAGTACAGAGTCGACAACAGTGTTGAGTACAAATACCAAGTTAGAGTCATGGCCAGATATTTCATTATATCATAAGCCATTGTTACACCACACAGTACCATAACGATCTTAAACCAGGGCCCAGAAAGGATAAATAGCACAACAGGGATCACATATAGAAAGTAACGTGCTATAAAACTCAGTTTGGAATACAGGCACAGCAGACTTGAGATTAAAGCAATCAACATTCTGAATAGCAACTATTAAGCAACTCTAATACTTATACCAATTTTAGTTTAACACACTCTGGTCAGATCTGTCGTTATCTCAACCCTTCGAGCCCCACGTTGGGTGCCAAAAGGACTGTTGTGGTTTAACCCGGCTGGCAGCTAAACACCACACAGCCGTTTGCTCACCCTCCCCACTCCCTCTCTGGGATGGGGGAGAGAAACGGGAAAGTGAAGCCTGTGGGTTGAGATAGAGACAGTTTATTAAGATAGAAAATAATAATAATAATATGTACAAACAAGTGATGCACAATGCAATTGCTCACCACCCACTGACCGATGCCCAGCCCAACCCCGAGCAGCCGGCCCCCCGACCCGGCTAGCCACCCCTATATATTGTTGAGCATGACGTCAGATGGTATGGAATACCCCGTTCGCCAGTTTGGGTCAGCTGTCCTGGGTCTGTCCCCTCCCAGCTCTTGCTGTACCCCCAGCCTGCCCGCTGGCAGGACAGAGCGAGAAGCTGAAAAGACCTTGGCTTAGTGTAAGCATTGCTCTGCAGCAATTAAAACATCAGCATGTTATCAGCACTCTTCTCATCCTAATCCAAAACATAGCACCCTACCAGCTACTAGGAGGAAAAATAACTCTGTCCTAACTGAAACCAGGACACTCTGTCAATGAGCCTTTCTCTAGAGAGGGATCCCAGCTGCTTGGCTTCACTGCCTTCTAGTTGTTGGCTATTGGCCCCAGTGTCCCAGCATCAAAGCAGCAAGGTGAGGATGTGCTCACCTGGATGACGAGTGAAATCCTTTCGTATTTCTCGCAACTCACTCAAGGATAGAGATTGAGTGGTTTCTGATTCCTTTATGATTTCAGTCTCTTCTCCCTGATGTTGTGATGATGCTGCTTTAGAGCTGCCTGCCTTTTCCTCCTCTCCCTCCTCCTTAGGTGGAGCTTCTTCCCTTACTAAACGAGCTGACTTCCGTTTCCATTGTTTTGTCTTGACTATAGGGGCGACTGATACCATAGATGGTTGGTCCTCTGGGGTGGTCACAGTGTGTGTTATCTCATTATCAAATTCAGAAACTTCCCTATCCCCTTGAGGGTGCTGGGCAGTGTTAATTGACATTTGATAGGCGTAAGCCAGACCCCAGCAGAGTGCAGCAAGCTGGTGGAGTTCTCTGGTATTGCCAGGGTCAGGGCATACGTCTTTGAAACATTCTACCAGATTTTTTGGATTTTGCACTTGTTCAGGGGTGAAATTAAAAACCATCGGAGGAGAAAACCGTGACAGGTACCTGCCCATATCCCCCCACACACCTTGCCACCCACAACTACTTTGCCTCCGGGCAAGTCCTTGGATGATATTCTTAATAAATTGTTTGACCTTGGGGAGGAAGAAAAAGAATAGAACTAGTAATAGGAGGATGGCATCCGACTAAGGGTGTCCAAAAGACTCAAAGGCTGCTGCGATTAGCCCACAGGGAGAGAAGAAGAAGGCACCACCCCTGATATTATTCACAAATTGACTGTTAGGGAAGAAAAAGAAGGCAGTGTAATTCTTCATATTCCCAAAAAGATAATCTGCAGGAGACCAGAAGGATAACAATGCAGGGCCTGAGTACCAGACAAAACTGGAGGCCAGCATGTTACAGCACAGCATGATAAAGAAACCAAACACAGATTTCAACACGTTCTCCGATCGGATAAAGAGGAAGAAAGACAACAGAGAATGGATTACATACAACATAGTCACACAGGAAAATATTAACAGCAAACCGAACATTGTGACTAGCAAGTGTGTTATTTGTAATTACTTTAATCAATTCTACCGTTATCTCAACCCTCGAGCCCCACGTTGGGCGCCAAAAAGGACTGTGATGGTTTTACTGGAGTGGGCAGCCGAGCTCCACCACAATCGCTCTCTCACTCCTCCCCTCCTCAAAGAGGAAGGGGGAGAAAAGACAACACAAAGAACTCGAGGTTTGAGATGAGAATGATTTAATTAAAGGGAAGGGGAATGGGGAGAAAAAGAAACAAAAGAAACAGAAGAAACAACAAGGCCGCGCGGAAGCACAGAGAGAAAGGAAAAAAGTTATTCTCTACTTCCCATCAACGAGCGATGTTCGACCACGTCCTGGGAAGCAGGGCCTCAAAATGCGTACCGGTTGTTCAAGAGGATCACCCTCCCCCACGAGGGGGATCCAAGGTGGATTTACAGTGGCTGTAACTTCCCTTCTAACTCCCATTTTATGACGAGACTATGACCATGCAACAGAACAAACAGTTCCACCCATGGACACTGTGTCCTTGCCTGTTCTGCCTGTGTTTATATCAATGGTACATTTAGGGTATCAGAGTCCATCATGTTCCATATAACAGCAATAGTTAGTGCAAAGAGTACTGAAAAGAGCTCTCTGGCACTCTTGTGCTTCATTATGCTCACTCCATGCATCCAGTCAAGAAGTTTCTGTTTGTTTTTTTTTTCAAGGGAAGGCATGTAGCTAAAATCCCTATCTATTTAGAAACATGAAATGAAAACATAACTATGAAAAGCATGTTTGATTTTCCAAAAGCTTTTATTAGGGGCAAATGATAGTCATCTTTAACACCTGGGACTAAATAAGGAAATCAGTGTAGGAAACATTTCATATTGAATTGAAGCAATCAAACCAACATAATCGTATTCCATAGTTTGAAGCTGTACAAGCAGCAGTCCTTTTCTGATTAGAAACAAAACCAAAACAACAAACAATTCTGCCTTCCAAAGTTTGGGACAATAATTTTTCCTTTTTGCTTTCTGCATTGCAGAACCTCTTACCCAGGCTGTCTTCCTATTTCTCCTTATTTCTTTCGATTTTCAGACTGCTTGTACTATTAAAAGCTGGGCAATTAAAAAATGAGCTGTGTTGTGCTGTTACACAGTAGAACTTTGGCAGGTCAAAGGAGTTCTTGTGTCTTTCGTTTTATCATTGTCCAATTTCTCTGACAAGTGTTATATATTGTGTATTCTGGGATAGTGTTGCTCAGTCAATCTGTTCTCCTAGGTTTATTTTTATATCAGATCGTCATCAAGTGGGCTCCATTGTACAAAGCACTATTGCACTATTCTCAAAAGTGGCTATTGTAATTCAGCATACAGTGATGAACACAATTACCTTTAGGTTCATTTAAAAAGGATGAAAAAAATGCATGTAAACAAAGAAAATATTTGTAGAAAGGGCAATTGGGTAAAGGGACGGTTATTAAAAAATAAAGAAAAAAAAACATCAAAAAGCCATATTGACCCAAGTTTCAGAAATAGTAAAAATATACAAGAGACAGGGTAGCTCAGACTTACAGATATACTAAAGCAGAGAAAGTAAGTTAATGCAAATTGCTAGGTCTAATACAGAACTAATAGGTAATACTGTTATGAATTCATTAGCTGATGCTTTTGAAGGAGTTAAATACGATGGGGCTGATATGATTTTAATTGACTGGATTTGTATTTTGGAGCAAATGAGGTTTTAAAAAGACATTCTCAATAAGCAATAAATTGGGTATTTCTTTAGCCCAATTAATAGAGTACCTTATTTGGTGTGGAAATGTCAATACCTCCATTTCACAGATGAGGAATAGAGAGATGGGACATGTGAGTTATCCACTCAAAATTGCAGGGAAGTGTGGCTATAGTAAATCAGCACTCAGAGCACTAGATCATGTGCTTTCTTTTCTCTTAGGTGAGGTCAAACAGGATGTAACTACATTTCATTATTTATCTTCTTAAAGAGGAAGGTTCAAACTGCAGAATGAACTCTGAAACATGGACAATTCTTTTACTATCATATGCAGAAGTCTGGACTGCAATCTGGGAATAACACTGTCCATAGCAACACACAGCCCAGAGAACACACTGCATTTAAATTTTGCCTGTTGCCCTAAACAATATTGGTCCCTCTATCAACCACTTCAAATCCCAGCCAAACTTACATGGCATTAGGAGATGACTTTCTCTGGAGCATTTTTCTTTCCAGATTATAGACAGGGAGCATCCTGTGAATTGAATTTGATGTAGAGTACCAGAATTCACATCCAACCTTAATGAAAATAAATAAATACCACAAAGGCCACCCACACCTATTTCAAATTATCTAATCACTCATAATACTCTGTGATCCTGATTTCTTAAACAATGGTGGCATCCCTTTGTATTTAACAAAACTACTTGTGTGAGTAAAGGGAACCCCCTGTAGGAAAAATCAAGGCTCTCCTTTTGTCACAAGTTATTCTATTACAGAATTTTCATTAATTTTATTAAAATTTACAAAGATTTGGAAGATCACAAAAATTGCCTTGTGGGATCAACCATCCCTTCTGTTTCACCACTAACAGCAATAGTATGATGTCAGCTCAAATGAATTAGTAAAGGGGTGCTCCTCTAATTGTTAGAAGAAATTTAGAGTAATATTTTTCCCATGGCTGAAGCACCACCATTCTCAAAATCCTAGAGACCCAGATCCACCAGGAATTTAAGATTTTCCCTCAGAACTGGCTAATAGTCCACCCAATCCAAAAGGTTTTGAATAACAGGCTTCATTGAAACCTTACCTTTTTAATAAATTCACTTTCACTGGAAAAAATCTTGCCTGCTCTATCCTGTTAGTCTTATCTCTGCATTTTCATTCAGAGCAGAAAACCACAGTGCGTGCTGTTTTGTAGAAATCTTAGGCTAGAAGTAGGGGGTGTCTGCTCCTGTTGTTGTTTTTATCTTTTATTTTATTTATTTATTTTATTTTATTGGTAGACTATCTGAACTTTGAACACCTAAATGCAGTGTTTTCATTTTTAAAATCTTTGTTCTACAGCTGTATAGCCATAAATTTCCTATAAGTATGCAGATTTTTAACTAACCATCATTTAACTTTCTTTAGCACCCAAAGTTTTAATTCTGGTTGTTTGTGTGTGGTCAAGTGTTAACAATATTTCAATTACCATTTATCAATTTCTTCCTGCTTTGCTGAGGTGTTCCAGAAAGTCTTTCCTATCTTAGTTTGTGAGATACCCAGAGCTATCAAAAATTTTAACTAGCCAAAATTAAGCCACCACCTAAATTCAGCCTGATGTAGAGAGACTAAAGCTGCTTTGTGTTATATTGAAAAAACAGTCATTTAGCCAGAGTGAGGAAGTATAAATAATAATAATAATAAAGAATAAAAACAAAACAAAATACTATGACAACATACCTCCCAGTGGCTAGAGCACTCATCCAAGAGGGCAAAATCACCAAGCCCTGAATCAAAAGAAACAATTGAATTTTACATGAAGCAGTCACTGGAAAAACTGTTAAGTCACTGAAGTGCAGATTTGAATCCATGACCTTCCTATATGAGTGTGGTATTCTCTCTCTTTTTCTTACTCTCTCATCCTAATGAACTATTAAACAATGTTAGCAAAACTTTGTCTTCATGTGAAATGCTGATTATGCTCATTTTTCTCCTGAGAGCTGTTTCAATGCTTTTGCCTATTTCTCTCCAATTCTGTGAAGTACAGTAACTGCTGGACTAGCTTTACTTCTTTCCAGTTATTTAAAGAGGAGGTTCAGGCACT
>CM021729.1:5366818-5384744 GCA_011074415.1 Stictonetta naevosa | reverse complement strand
TGCTTCTTTTTATTTTATTTTATTAATTTCCATGGATGCTCAGGCTTTTCAGTTAATATGAGGTTGTTCAAAAAAATGTCCATGCAAAAATATCAAACCTTTTTATCTCCTAGATTTAGACTTTGGGACAAAAATTACACTCATCTTCCTATGTCTGACAGTCTGTCTATTTATATACCTATCTAAAGTTTTTGCAAACATTTTTTTTTGGGGGGAGGGAGGAAGTAAAATGTGAAACTTTTCACACACACATACAGACAAAAAAAAAAAAAAAAAAAAAAACTGAGGAAGTTTTTTGTGCAATTCAGATTTTCCAATAAGGTCCAAGCATCTCAGCTTGGTTTAAAGTCCCTTGATGCAATCAACACTCTTGTTGCACCACTGCAATTACCACTAGAGCATTATTAGAGAGGTGCATCCTTGCAGACATCATTCAGCAAGGACACAGCTAAAACAGTGAGATGAGTTTCCATAGCAGCTTGAAGGAATAGGTTTTAATGAATAAAACTGACACAAAATATCTGATGAGGTTTCACATATGAAAACAAAATAGCATGGGATGCCAGAAATGGTTCATTTTAATTTTAAAATGTCAACAGGAAATATTTTGTCACTTCTGAGTTCAATGTTACAAATTTACCACAGTCATATTTCTACTTTTTGCCCTAGTTTAGAATGAGAACAAGCCTGATACCAGAAAATAGACTCACAGTACAGGAAATTCACACTTAAGATTCTCAACTATCTTTCAGCAATCTTACAGGTTTTCACTTTAGAATCCAGGTTAATTTTTAGATCTCTCTGCTCAGTTATGAGGCATGACAGAATTTCCTTGTCTTATCAAGGTGCCATATGATGCTTCAAACTTATATTTCCAAACAGACTAAAATTCATATTCTTGTAGGAAACTTAGTATTCAGATTATCCTGGACTCTCATTGCATTGAAGAGTTATTCTCTTTGAGAGAATAACTCACATAGGAAAATTATTATCCGGATTTAAATGTTCAAATTGAAAGTGTTTGTATGCTAGTTAGACCAGGTTCCTTTTATAATCAGTAGGAATCTGATCAATAAAGTTAATAGATTTTAGAGTGTGTTACATCTAAGCAAATCTAGCTGCCTACTTTATGATAACCTGAACTTCATCTGAACTGTTCTATTACTTGTCGATTGTATAACAACTAGTTCCGACCTCAAATCACAACATTACTGTCTATAAAAAAAAATGTCTTTGTATTGAACTAGGAATTCAGAGTAGTATTCTAAAATGTATCTTTTTTTTTTTTTAAAAAAAAAAAAAAGGTGGAGGAGCTCTTCTAAGTGCTTGTCTGCATTAAATACTGAGAGCCTGAGACCCTAACTTATATGAGACAATAAACTTTCAAATATCTAAAATTAGATGAGCTAGTCATAAAAAAGTAATTTTGATTCAGGAGTTCAAAATTTGTAGATCTAGTAAAAAAATGCCTTGCATATACATTTATATGTGTGTATATATACACACTGATGTACACACTAACATATATGTAGGTATGTATGCATTGTGATTAAGGGCATGGTTTAAATAAGCAGCCAGCAAGCCAAGGCTCCTCTAATGAAATTCTGCGTCCAGTTTTTCGAACTGATAGGTGTGACGAATACTTTAGACAAACTTGAAGACTAATTCAAACAAAATAAGAGCCCTTATATTTTAACCATCACTTTATTACATCCTTTATTAAACAACAGCATTGGGATACCGAAGGAAAAAAAATAAATAAATAAAAAAAATAAAAAGATCTCCTTTGCATTTCATTTAACAAATATATTGATTGAAGTCCCTTTTCAAACCTCAGCAGAAAGGATGCTTTAGGGGTAATTTTTTCAAAGGATGTTTGCATGGGGATTTAACCAACCAACTTCCCTTGATGTTAGCAGGAACTATGTGACTAAACCGATACACTACTTTGAAAAGACACCCCTGAACACCTCATGTGGAATTGCTGGAAGTCTTTGAATTCAGCAGGATCATTGCCTGAATAAGAATTGACGGTTTAGATCCAACATATGAAACAGTTATAATTGCTCTATAAATGAGACAAAGAGTGTGTTTGTCCAAAGAGAAAGGGGAAATCTGGATTACATGGAGTCAGTATATTTGGCACTAAACCACATCTATCTCCTTATTCCATATTAGAGAACACTTCTAAGAACATCATAGACAAAGTGGTTTTAATAAACTAACTGAAATTTTCTTTCTGTCACTTACTAGGAAGGTAATCTCTAATGGATTTTACCGTAGTACATTTTAAAGCAGACCTTAGCTTGTTCTAAGAGGCCTTTTGTAGACAGCAATATGATGACCAACCTGAAATTAAGGGTAAAGACCTATGACAGGGAAAAGATTCTGTCTGGAGGCTGGTCTGATTTAAAATGCTATTCCCTTAAAATTACTTAGAATTTGATTCAAGCAGTTCACTGTATAACTATATCACAGTTTTCCTTCTGACTTAGTTATCATCCTAGACAGGAACTAATATGTGATTAGGCTGAGTCAAGATGGAATCACTTCCTGGTCTTTGACTTCATATCCCATCTCTGCAGGACTTCTGTGTCTCCTCCATCTCCCGTGGAGAAGAAATAGAAGGCTTTTCTAAGTCATGCTGAGTGACAATGCAGAGCAAAGGTCAAATTCAGCCCAAATTGTTTCAGACCATAATGTCATTCCCTGAATAAGCCTTTCTTTGTAGTTTATAAAATCTGTGAAGGAAAGTACTGTGAACCATTGGATGAGACAATTCTGATTTCACTTGGTTTATGACATAGCCAAGACATGTTTATGACATTTGTAAAACAAACAAGTAAATAAATAAATAAAATTATACACTTTCAGAAGGAAAATAGGAAAATATAAGAGAAATGCAAAACATACCTATAAAATACATTAATTAAAAACAAAATTAGGCAGTAAAGCTACAGGAAATGTTAGTCTGGAAGCATTAGTTTGACAGATGTATTATGGCCAGATATACATTGTCATCAGTTGAGATTAAGGTAATCTTCCTGAAATTAGACAGACAGAGATGTACCATTGTTATCTCTTGCAGCCTCCTGCCTACAAGATTTGTGACATTTTGGGGGTTTCTTTTCAAAGCAGTATACAGAGTTTTAGCTGCAGGACTCTCAGAAACATCAACAGAAGCTGATTGATTAAATCCTGCACTTGCTCTTGATTTAATGTTTTTCCCCTAAGCATCCTGTCTGTTGGGCTTTTAGAAAGGACTTCACTGTATCCATGCAGAGAAATGCAGAAAAGATTCAACCTATGAACAGTTAGATTACATTAAAATAAAATGAGATATAAATAAAATAAAATAATTTAAAATAAAAAATAAAAAATAAAATCAGCATTTCCACTTGTTCTCTGCTCCTTTGATTGCTGCTCTGGTATTGCGAATGCATTCCAAGCTTTGTTACATCCATCAGGGATGGTACAGATGGATATTTTGCCTGTCCAACCTGACTCAACCGCTTGAAGATTCATCAGAGAGAATCTGTTGGCAATTGCAAATGGATCCAATCCAGAGCCAGCAGATTTTTTCTCTCTAGAGGAAAGCATGACTGTAAAGGGCAGACTAGACTAGCAAAAATATTTACTTTTTTATTTCATCACTTCAAATTTATAATGGGATGAAACACCTTTAAAACTTCACCTTTTTAATGGTATACTAACAGAGATTTTCAGTGCAATTCATTTACTGGCAAGTCAGACAGTGAGAGGGAAGCATTTCAAGCTTAAAAAAAAAAAAAAAAAAAAAAAAAAGCAAAAAAGCAATCAGCAGGGGGACATATACTTCATATACTTTATTAGTCCTCTTCAAAATCACTTCCTCCCCTTTCTCCCTTTTATATTTCTTGTCTTTCTATTTGCTCTCCTTTTTACATTACATCCCTCATTTTAGGCATTTTAATCCCTCCAAAGGGATGCATCCCAGTGGCACAGACAGTTGTAAGGCACAATTCTCAGCTACACCATGGCTCTTTTATAGTGCTGCGGCAGCGAAAAGCGGCCTTATAGCCCATGGAACTGGCCACCGTGGAATATCCTTCCTGATATTCGCAAAACCAGGTTTCAGAAAGCAAACAGAGTCAGCACATTGGCTATATAATAGCCTCTGTCACATCTCCCAGTGTAAAAGACCCCATGCTTGGGGTGAGCATAGGGAACAGAGAAAACGGAGCTTTCTTGGAGTGCTAGTATGGCCTCCAGAGAAAAACCCCACAGAACTCAGCTTGTGCTAAAAATCAGGCTGCTCAAAAAACCTAAAGGGTACCTTTTTCTCCTAGACAAGTTATGGTACATTGAGGAGAAGCAGTCATTTATTATCTCTTGTAGAAATGTAGGGAAATCCTCTGCATTTTTTTCTATAGTAAATATAAATACATGGAATTTACTTACCTCACATCCGAGGAAACCACCAATTGAAGCATTCTCCTGCCTTTTAATATCCAGTTGCTGGGGAGGAGATTACCTATTTTTATATTTACAGATGAAAGTCTTGTTTGCAACAGAATAAAAAAGACTTATTTGGGGGTGATGTGGGGTGAGAGGGTGCTAATAACTGAAGCTTTGTCACAGTCTCTCTCTAGATCCAATGGGGATGTATAACCTGTCTTCCCCTTTTCTTCAGGGCCCCAGTCGACCAAATGTTAAGTAACACTGTTACTTAAAGTGTTCGTCAGAACACTTTTCTTCCCAGGTTTCATACATTTGCTTCATCTCATCTGTGCTTCCTCTACCATTTTGCAGAGCACTGGAGTACTGTCAATACCCATATGAAATGCACTCTGAGTTTCCCCCTCTTTCACCTCAGGGGCCATAGTTGGAACGTTGCTTCTGAAGGGACCATGCAGAGGCAATGCAGAGCGGGGATGACTTTTCTGCTCATTCTGCTCTCCACCCAATGCCCCCAGCAAAACAGTGAATAATCCCTCAAACATGCCACTCCATTTGGGCATACTAAATAACACCAATGTTTACAGCCATATAACGTACACCGAGTGCTCAATAGCAAGCACACTTCACTGCAAACTGCCAGAAGACTGTGTATGTAATTTATTTCTCAAAAAAAAAACAAACAAACAAAAAAAAAAAAAAACAAAAAAAAAACACACTCAAAACATATCTAACTACAACACAATTTCTCAGGAGCTGTTCTGTAATGAAGGTGTGGAGTAGACCTTTACCACATTTTAGTGGCTGTTGGGAATGCAAGGGGATTTCTCGGCCATGAAATGGAGGGGAACATCAGCCTCATCTGGCTTGGCACCGAGCACTGGCCACAAGATGTTGCGTGCTCTCAAGCCCCATCAGTTTCAATTGGGTTGAAAGCCCTTATTCCCTATTATTCTCTTCCTGTAAGTAAAAAGATTCCTATTAGCTTCAGTGAGTTTTGGGTCAATACTCCCTAACTACATAAACCAAAAAGGAGAGGGGTTAAAATGAGTTTAGGTACCTTTGGGCCTCCTGCATTCTCAGACCTGCCCAGCCCCTGCAGGAAAGTAAGGCAGCTTTATGGTGTCTAGAATTTACATTCTGCACATGGTATTGCATATCTTTTATGTGCTGCTTTGTAAAAGTGGATGCTTTTCACTATTTTGCATTTTCAGATTGTCTGGAGAGACTGGAAAAGAAATGGCATAGGCTGTTTCCAGCTCCTAAGGATTTACCACTGTGCTTTCCCACTTTTCTGATGCTCTCCAAGAGAACCCTGAGTAACACATTTTCAGCTTTGTTTACTTGAGCACACCATTTAAATTAAACTGGAAAGTAGTATTGAAAACATTAGTTAGTCCTACAGTGGGTGCCCCGTACATTATTTAGTTAGAGGCTGGAGTTCCTTTACAAAAAATGTCCTGTGCAAATGTAAACCTTATTTGTATAAACATACATACCTACGTTTGTACATGTGTTTGTATACATGCTGTTACTGTTAATATTATTTTAATTATGTTATTCTTTTATTATTTATTGTCTGTGGTTATTTCTGCTTTTGTGTTTGCTTTGTTCCATTCTTTCCTCCCCCCCAAAAATAAAAAAATAATTAAAAAAAAAAAAGTGAAAAAAGTGTCACTTACTGTTAGAAAACATAACAGCTTTGAAATCTATTTTCTTCTTTTTTTTTTTTTTTTTTAATCCTCCTTTAATCCTTTGGAGCTATAAACCAAGGAAAATGCCTTTTTTCTACTGTATATATTTACAGCTTCTATTCTAAATAACTTTAGTGCTTTAGGATTTGCAATCACCATAATTTCCTGTATGGAGGAAAAAAGAAAATCAAACTTTTAAACCCCACAGTGAACAATTCAGCTCCACTGGGTTCTTTAATGTGGGATCCATATAAAAGCAATCAGAGATGTTTTTTTCTCCACTCCAGCTATTCAGCTCCCTTTCTGCCATTGCCTGGTATATTTTCACTTTCAGTTCTTGGATACAGATACATGTAATAACTAAATGCACTTTGCCAGTTATTAAAATCACCATCACAATGCTCCCAAGACATGTAAAAGATGGACAGAGCTTAGAATCTTCTTCCAAAGATGATCATTCTGCAATTCATGTGCATGTAAGAATTTGCATGCAGATGTACTATAAAGAAAATTGTTGATGGAGCATAAATAAAAATTAACCATGAGCTCATAAATCAGTTTCATCATATGAGCCTCGGTGATACAGCTGCTTATGCCCCTGTCTTTCAGTTCACTACTTTCATGTGTATTAAGTAAAATGCACATAAGAAGAACAGGGAAGAGAGATGACAAGACTCATTAAGTCATCATATTTTTTTCTGTCAGTACAGCGTTGTTTTGTATTTGTTATTATTTTTAGGACAATTAAAAAAAAAAGGAAAAAAAGAAAGAAAGAAAGAAAGAAAAACATTTCCTAATGTATGTTTTCAAAACAAATAAATTAGGTATGAGCTGTGGGACTTTTCTTCTCTGGTTTACCCAGTTAAAAAGTGGCCATACTCATGAAACATCTTGAAAGTTAATCCATTACCCAACAGCTACAGAAGTATTCGCTTACTAAATCTTACTGTCCTCACAATAAGAGTTAGTTGTTCAACATCAATCCCTAAAGGAAACAAGCCTAGAATGGACTATCTAAGTTATTAAATTTAGTTTGTTGGTGTCACACATAGTTGTAAATTTCATGACTCCAGAAGCTTTATTTTTGGAACAAGTTCTATTTTTTTTTTTTCATTCCTCTGCTTCCAAAGATCACTTTTTGCCTGGTTTGGTCTGGTGTGGGGCATATACTCTTCTTCAGAACAGGGAGTTGTCCTTGATGTTTACCTGCTCATATATTCACACCAGTCAACTTGCTTTCCAGCTTTTTCAGTCTGCCAGTCCTCTACAGTTTTGCACTGGAAGACTAACCATTTGTTCAGGTGTTTGAAGCCTATTGACTGTAGACTTGTTCTTTTTAGTTGCCTGTTGTGGACCACTGAGACTCACAGTCTGCACAGCTCCCTATAACAAACCAAAAAATCTTTACTTCTTGCTCATAAAAAAATGCATTTCTAGACTCCTGATCATCATAATCACCCTCTCCTATGCCTGGTACTGTTCAAATTCAAATTTATTTAATGCTAATTTCTTTCCTGATTCTGGATTGGGGGTCATGATGGCTGATCAGTGTGGAGAAACATCTCTGCTGCTTCCAGATCACAGCTGAGAGTCATCGAGGATAAGCACCACATGGAGACCAAAATCATAGAATCAGTATGGTTTGGGTTGATGACATGCTGATAGAAAATAAATAAATAAATAAATAAAATTGTATATATATGTATATACGACTAAATATTGTGATTTGCATGAAACTCTTATGAACATGGTGGAAGATCTCCTTTACAAAGAGGAGACCTAATAAACTATATAAGAAATCAAAATAATTGCCATTATCTGAATAACAGCTGTTTTTAATAGGGAATCATGTTTGGCTTTTCATGTTCTAAAAAAAAAAAAACATCTCAAATCAGCAAAAGCAGCAAATATAACTGAGTAGAGTAAAACCAATTCTTCTGTTGGTTCTTTGATAACTAAGCAGGATGGTTTTTGGTCAGGAGGTGAAATTGTTTAGAAGTTTCCATAGATAAAAGATCTCTTTCTCTTCATTACACAGCCACCAGTTTTCATGGTTGTTAAAAGAATTTACTATCTTTACTGAAAAATAGTAAATTTATCTTTACAAGTACTTTATCTTTACTAAAAATCTTTACATTTTTCTTAGATTTGGGTGCTAAATGTACAAAGGGACACATGCAAACACAGGGATGCATGAAAATAGTATATACCCCATATGCTCAGGAAACAAAACTAAAAACGTATCTGACTGAATAAATGAAAACAAAATAGCCTTAACTTTGAAAAATACAGTGAAAAAATTCCAACCAACTCTAAAAATTGTATGAGTTAGAAAATTAAAAACAAAATGCCCCAAATAAATATGCAATAGAACCTGAAAAAAAATGTTTTAGGGTTCATAACACATCAATTCATTTTGGCTTCAGTCTTTTTGCACATGCTGTCTTGCTTTTGGATTTCAGCTGGTAACAGAAAAACAACAAAATGTGATGAGAAAATGCTGTAAAAGGAGTATTAGCAAATTGGCTGAAAGCATCAAATCCTTGAAAGCCCATAAGAAAGCTTATTCTTTTGGCCATCCTAATGTCAAGAACAAAGTTACAGTGGTATTTGGAGACCATTTCTCAGCTGGCATCAATTGGCATAGCTACATAATTGAGCTATTCTGGATGGAGTTTAGCTGATTTCCATCTGTAAAGGATTTGGTTTTAATCTTCTGGTACTGACTACCGTTATAGTCTTCTCCAACTGACTCAAAATAAAAGATCTACTCTTTTGCTTTGGGTAATGCAGAATGGTTCCCTAATGTTTATATCAAGTATTAAATGACTAACACCATACAGCGAATGGTTCTGGCTTCACTGATCTTCTTAAATTCTCCTGTATCTGGGGGAATCATGAAATTGAGTAGGAACAACTGATTAAAATGTAATTCCTTCCAACATTTCCTTTGCATAACCTTGTCATAAACAAAATTTTTATTTCTCTCTGCCCATCTACTACTTCATAGCTCAGAAAATGTGGCACTATATTTTCCTAACAGTTACTTTTGTATTACCCTTTGGATATATTTATTTATTTATTATAAATCCCCCCTTTGCTTCTAGTCTTTATTTCTTTTCCTTTTTATTTACCAGTAGGGAGACTTAGATAGGCTCAGCTTTCTTAATCCTCTTTATAAATTTAAAAAAAAAAAAAAAAAAAAAAAAAAGTCTACACAGTCTTTGTCATTTTTTTATTTTTTTTTTTTCCCTGATGGAAAAGAAAATCAGGCTTCCTGCTACACAATAATGCTTTGCACTTCTATAGATTCTTTTATCTGAGGTTCTCAACTAGCTGTAAAACATGCATTCATTAATTAAGCCTTGAAAGAGCCATTAGACAAAACATTATGCCTAGACTGCAGAAAGGTAAACTGAAAAATAGAAATTCCATGTTTTGCCAAAAGAAACCCAGAGCTGGGACAGGACTCAGAAGTTCTAATTTATAAATGACGATTTTCAGTTCCTGTACAGACTTTTTAATACACTTAACTCAGTATTTATTTTGCTTTTATCCAGAATCTCTCTAAATCACAGCCTCCTTTCTTAATGAAAAGACCAGCATGGAGGTTCTCCTTCTAGAATTCCATTTTAGACTACTGAGATCTGTCAGTGCCCCAGTATAAGAAGATTCTGTCATTCAGAGAGTCCATATACATGTTGGACAACAGTAGTACTAAGAAGAGCATGACACTCTATAGCCCCTACTGAAAACTCAATGGCTATGCTTCTTACAGCTATCATGAGTACACAATGCAAGCAAAATGAATGGGCCTTCTAAGAATAATGTTGAAAGAGAAAGTGAATTATATGTTTTAATAATTGGGTATAACATTGTAGCAGCATCAGGAGAGACAGAAAGTGTGAGGAGAATTATGGTTTACTTGTCTTAAGAGAACAAGAAAGAGAGGAAAGGAAAGGAAAGGAAAAGAAAGGAAAGGAAAGGAAAGGAAAGGAAAGGAAAGGAAAGGAAAGGAAAGGAAAGGAAAGGAAAGGAAAGGAAAGGAAAGGAAAAGAAAGGAAAGGAAAGGAAAGGACAGGAAAGGAAAGGAAAGGAAAGGAAAGGAAAGGAAAGGAAAGGAAAGGAAAGGAAAGGAAAGGAAAGGAAAGGAAAGGAAAGGAAAGGAAAGGAAAGGAACAAAAAACTTGTTCATTTTCAAGGACAGATCAGTTGCCACTGTCTATTCCTGATGGTATGAAAGAGAGAGAAAAAACTATAGCTTTTATATTAAAGTAAGATTGAAATTCATCACTCAGAATTTCAACATCATACTGCAGATTGTTTGAAGGAAGACAGCATCACACAATAGATGATTTTTCAAGACATTCAAGACATTGTTAAGGAAACAAGAAAATTAATCTTCAGTTTCTTTATATTTGCTCCATTGGATCCTTATAGTAGGATTCAAAGGAATATTTATACTGTTTCTTAAATTTAAGTGGGAGTTGAAGTCAATAGGCTATAGGAGAATAAATTGAGATTTCAAATTTAGAAGTGATTTTACTAGAGTTTTGAAACACTTTAGTTCATTGGGAAAAGGATTTACTTCACTTAGGTGACACCTAAATGTTAGATGGTTATCCAGATTTAACTTTGGAGTCCAGTAGAGAAACAGGCACCACAAGAGGTACCTGAAAAGTGTTTTGACCTGAAAGTACCCATTTCTCACTACTTAATATAAAAGAATCCTTGGATCGTTAGTTCAGCTGTACACATTTAAATTAAAAACAGTTTGGGGAGGATGAAGCTGAGGCTTAACTGGTTTCCATAAGTCTATGCACCTGGTGGAATGCAACTTCCACCATCCCCCAGGCATGCTGAGAATAATTCATTTCAATGTAGATGCTTTTCAGTGTATCTTTTCATCCAAAAGAAGGTTACCAGTTAACAATATAGAAGGTGAATGACACCACAAAATGGTAGAGTTCATGGTATTTAAGAAGGAAGAATATGAAATAAAAGAATTCATAAATAAGGCTTCAGAAAGGTAAATTTCAATAGGTTCAGAGAATTGGTCAGCAAGCTGTCATGAAGAAAAAGTAATGGAGAGGCAGTATTTCTTTAAATTAGGAATATTAAAAGAACAATTTATCTTCATATGAAGGAAGAGTAGAAACTTCAGTAAAGGATAAGATTAGCTACATCAATATGCCTCTACTGATCTTAAATACAGAGAAGAAAATGGAAATGAGAAGAAATTTCAAAGCCAGCTTAGGCTGATCTTTATCTGTGCTATTGATGAATTGAAGATACGAAAAACTTTCCCTCATTCTTTTCAACTTAACTTGTGCTTTCTATATGATTCCTTTTGAGCTGATCCAGCTATAAATCAGCCCCTTAGAAAAACTACTAACTCTTCTGGCAGATCAAAAGGTTGATCTGGTTCACTGAGCAACTGCATTATTACGATATAAGGGACAGGATAGAAGCATGAGGAAGGATGGGACAACCTGGTTGGCTGTTTCGTTAGTAGGATGATCCTACCTTGGCATGTGTTGATCATAAAGCTACACTCTCACTCAGCTTACCAAAGTCTATAAAGACTGTATTGTAAAAATATAAGGATAAAATCAAAAAGAAACAATGCACAAAGTGAAATCATACCACAAAATTTCATAAAACTTTTAATATTAACTTTTTAATATTAAAGGAGGACTAAGAAAGGATTGTGATCTTTCTGGAACAAAGAGAAGTTCATCAACAAAATTCTAAAAAGGGTGGGTGTTTTTGGTTTTGTTTGTTTTGTGTTTTTTTAAATAATTGCTTATTCAATTTTTTACATGGGGTAACTGCTCTTTGGAGAATAACCAAATTATTTAAAGATGGGCAGGTGTTCACCCTAAAACAGTGAGAATCTCATGTTGGCTGCAGTCCACACAAGGAGACTTAAAGAGTTCTCTGAAGTAGTCTCAGGGTTTTGAGGAGTTTTCTTTGAAAACTTAAGGAAAAATGGAAAAGAACAAACCTTGCACCTGTGTTTAAAAGAGGAAGATAGAGGTCTGTCATTTTAACTTCAGTGTCAACTTCAAAGAAATATCCTGGAAATAACCTATTTGTTGGCATTTAGGAGAAAACACCCAAAAAGTTTTGGTCACAAAGATACCTGATCAGACCTGTGTGATTTCTTGAGAGACATAGAAAGTGATGTTCAGTTTTTCCTCTTCTTGACCATATATAAACTTAAAAATATTACTAATTTTAACATGAAAATATAAAATTTTATAGTCAGAGTGTGCTAGGTATCATCTTTAAGGAACAATACCATGAAAAAAGATAATAGACTACTACAGATTAAAAAGATGCATTCTTCCCTGTTTGTACTACTATGTTATTGTAGAATAAGGTTGCTTCTGAAAAAAATACAATTTACTCTTCCTCCCTGCTCTCCACCCCACCTTCCCCTCAACTCTCTCACCCTCGCCCCCCCACCCCAGACACTGATAAGGTCATACATATTTCTTCTGGGTGTAATATAAATACTCATTTAATTTTATTTTTCTAAGATGTATATGTGCATATTATGTGCATGAGCTACCTGCTTGTATAGTGAATAAATGTTTAATGAATAACTGATATTATATAAAGATATACATCTTTTTGCTTTTATTTGTATTTATCCTCGTATATTATAACCTGGAGAAACTGACAATCCAACTCTTCTAATATTTATTCTACTATTATTTTGTTGGATTGCTTTTTGAATTCTCTGTCATTAATGGGATAAAGAAAAAATGTTCATTGTTTCAGAGAAATTAAATAGATAGATAGAAGGGCAGATATATATATAACTAACAACAAAATTCACACTGTTTATGGATTACTAACTGCTTCAGTTTGCCAGTATTGCAATAAGGTTGACAAATTTATATTAAAAACAAACAAAAAACAAAATAAATAAATGAATAAATAAATAACTTTCCTATCATGAACGTTTAAGCAAATTAATTTAAACAAGTTATGTATGAATCAAATCAAAACAAACAAACAAATAAATAAATAAAAATGGAACCAATGACCCCTTAGCATACTTTTCTCAAATCTTGAGACATCTCTAAACACAGTGAAAAAGAAACCCCTGTGAGGACCTCCCACAGCAGCAACAAGCTTTAAATTCAGAAGCTGGGTAGATCCACCAGCATGATGCCTTATTAAAGGCTTCTTATCCTGGTTAGCACAGTGGCCTAATGCTCTCTTGTCATTACTGCATTGTTTTTGTGACTCCCAATTTCATCTCTGCATAGAATCACATCATTCCTTTCACATGTATGAACTTCCAGCAGTGAAGATCTACTTACTGTACAATACCTCATTGCCTAGGGTAGATGTCCCCTACAGAAATGAGGATGAAAAGGAAGCATTATTATTGCTATCTGCTCGGAGGAAAATCTCTCTCTCCTAAAAAATCAATAACAGTCTTGGAAATGGAGGCTGCACAACACCTGAGTCTCAGTCCGAATTCTAAAAGAAAATAAAACAATAAGAAACTCTATTTTTCCTCCTGCCCTTTTTCTGTGACACAAACAAATTACACTCATTTAGTCCATTCTATTATTGACCTTGGAAGTGAACCTGGTTCCTACAGAAAAACCCTTGAATCTCTTTGTGTGTACTTTAAACATGAACTTCTTCATGCTTTGCCACTGACCTTTTACTAACCTGTTGACTTGTCTTTTGGGATTTGTTTGGATTTGAATTGGAACTTACTCCTTACACCTCTTTTATGCTGCCAACGTATTTTATCTGTTGTTCAAATTTGCACATACTTCTGTAATGAAGGGTTGTAGATATACAATGGAAATGTTTTTTAAATTTCAGTAGCTGTCCTACCTACCAACACCCCCAGATGCTTCATAAAGTGAGTGGCTACCTCTGCATTTTATTTCATTTTGTTGACCTTTAAGAAAGCCAAATCCCTGTTAACTAAGTAGTTAAGATGACAGTTCTCTGTGTTTCTCTCCTCATCCTTCCACCTCTCTCTCCTTCACATTTTGAATTTTATTATTATTATTATTTTCCCTGCAGTCTGTTTTTTCTTTTACTTCTGGAGATAACTATGGTAAATAAATACAGATTTAATCTTCAAAACCCCCATCAAGAGGAAATGCACAGTCCAGGTGTATGGGGGGAAAGATAGACAAGAAAGGGAGAGGGAAATATAAAGAAAATAAAAATCACTCTGCTGATCAAATCTTTCATTTCCAAACAGAAATAATTACAGTGATGGTCAATGGGGAGATTTTGGCAATTTACAGTGGTATAGAAGAAAGTTCCTATCAACAAAATTTGATATTCAGGGCAAGCTACAGGTCCTGAAGCGTTGCCTATAATCTTTATTTCATTTTTAGATGTTATGCTGTAATAAAATGTAAAAAGGGAATACATAAAAAGTTATAGAGGTGGGAAAAACATGGTTTGAAGTTGTATGGCATTTCTTGACAGGGCATGTTCCTAAGGATATGCAGAGAATAACAAATGCTATTTGAAATAAGCACAATAGAGATCTGAAACTAGATTGAAAACCCAAGTCAATTTTCCTGAGTGTCATTTGATTAGCTTTCTTATATAGAACTGAAGCTTAAACAATGCTGGGGATTCAGAGTGGAGAGGTGCTTGGGAACACAGTGAGAAATGGGTTACTCCTACCAATTTCATTTCTGTAGCTTTACAACATTATCATTGCACATTGTTTCAGTGTTTTCACAATAATCCATAAATGAAGCAATGTCAGAGGGAATTTGATTGATAGCTGGGAAAACACAAAAACTGTGCAAGTTATTTCTTTGCTCTCTCTCTGTCTGCCACTGCTTTCTGGGCAAGAGATGTTACCAGCAGCTGTATAAAAAAGTTAGAGTCCATTGCCTAGCTGTGGATAAGGCAAAACACGGATGAGTTTGTGGGTATTGCTTTGGACAACTAAAAGGCAGCAAATATGCTTGTAATGTATTTGACCTATGAATTGTTTTGAGTGGTTTATGTTGGTGATGCTTTTTTTCACCAGATATTGTTTGCTTTTTAGTTCTGAATTTAGCAAAGGAGAAACAGATACCTTGCAACAGAATTAACCTTGAACTTTATTTTCACCTTTGGGGAACTCTAGCTTGAGAATGAGTGCACAGAGCATTTTGATCTGAATATAAAATAAAGAGGTCCTTGAGACCTCAGATTTCAGTTATGCATGTTTACACATACATGTACAGCACTCCCAAGTGGCTTGAGATACACAGCCACTTCATACTGATTTTAAAATATGCTCTTTGCTGTTTCACCTGTACTCTCTCCATTTATCTTCTCTCTTGTCATTATTTTAATGTTAAAATTCAATTCAAAACTCTTCCTTGAAGTCAATTTACTTTAAAAAGGGCAATTTGTCAGAAAGCACTAAAAATAAAGAAAGAAAGAAAGAAAGAAAGAAAGAAAGAAAGAAAGAAAGAAATCCCATACAAACACTTTAAAGTTCTGGCAAGGAAGTTCTCCCAGAGCCTGTGCTATGTGTAGTATCTGACATCCAGGGACTTGGTGGAGATAGCAATAGCTATGGACCTATTTGGGAAAGGGGGTACTGCACTTTGAGTCCTGCACAGGTTGTCTTTTAAACAATAATGTTTCTTATAACTTTTGGGAAAGAAATGCTCTTTTAAGAGGTGTTTTATATTACTAACATTATTATTGCTATTTCTCTGCCTGTCAGTACTCTGTCTGTCTCTCCAGTTAACCATGTGGTAATGGAGCCTCAGTTTGAATGGTAAATTAAAGTTAATAAAATATGTACACTGAAAGTAGCATGATGTACTTAGCTCATACCCATGAAAAGAGGTACAGCATCTGTAGTTTATGACTGTTCCTCTTTGGGTTGATCCTCTTCTGTTCTACTGTTTGTGTATCCCATGGTCTCCTCTAATGGATGTTAATAAAAATTACAGTTCATGGCGTGCACCATGGCACATACTATGTCTGAGTGCTGAATGCTGACAGACTTGGTGGACTTCCATAGCAAATATTGCCCACAGGGAAAAGTTTCCGAGGTTGCAATAAGCTGTCTCAAAATACTATTTGCTTTCCTTTTCTTTAGGATTTATTGTATTTTATCGTGTATTATATATTTTATTCACAAAAGTCTTTCTAGGGATAAGGACTTCAGTACATAACAACAGCTCCCGTGAGTGGTAGATTTCAGGGCGACCTGCCAGCTCTTCTTGCTGCAGATGTCAGGCCATCTGGCTGCCATCTCTGGGGCAGGACACATCAAGGGAGTTGGCTGGCGCATCTCCCCAGCAGGAGTTACTTGATAGGGGCAGAGAGGGGAGGGGAGCGTGCAAGGAAAAGATACAGCTAGCTACCGTCATGGGAAGTTCCTGACTGTGACTGTCTTTTTATTTATGTATTTGTAAATAGATAGCTAGCTAGAGCTACTACTACCAGCAAAGATTATTTGGGATACAAACTGAGCTTGGTAACTTGGCTATGAACGACATCTTGTTTGTGGTTCCTAACATTCCTGAAGTTTTTATTCCATCCTTTCTCTTTGTTTGCTTTCATTGCTACTTATGACAATGCAGATGATGTTTGCAATCATGACGTATGAATTCTGGTGTATTTCATGAAGTGTTGAATCATTGAATGTGTTTGGTTAGACAGCCATCTGTTGTCAAGAGACACGGAGAGACACCTCCTCTGAGAGGAGAGAAAGATACGCCTTCTCTGACCTGGAACACTGGATAATTATTAACTTAGATGATCTTTCATTCAGAGAGCTGTACCTTGAAACGAGAAGATGCTGCACCTTTAGGAATCTGATCGTTCTCCTTTTTTCTACAAGGATGAGATTAAAAAAATGAATCTTTGATGCTTAGAGATTCAGAGAACAGAGAACATCATTTCTGAAACAAAGCTTTTAAATGTTTAGCTACCTTAAACTGACTGGAGTGTGCTGCAGGATTTTGTTTTGTTTTGTTTTCCTTTTTTAATGGTAAGGATTGGAAAGGAGAGTGGTGACAGTGGATGATTTCTGAGAAGACCCTGGCAAAATTCAACTTGCGAGGACTCTGAAAAAATAGCATACGGTCCTCTGCTAGGGCGGACTGGTCTAGGAGAGGACAGATGTGTACAGTACAGATGTCAAGAATGAAAAAGGGGTCAAGCCAGTCACTCCATATTAAAATTCAAGACTTCTACTTGAAGAAGACAAGTCTGAACCATGGTACTAAGCACTAGCTTTGCTCTCCAAGTAATTCTTCTTTACGGAAGCAGATGGTGGGAGGAAGGAAAAGGTTTCTTGGTCATAGCCTGCCCAGATATTTATTCAAAAATGATCTGAAAGAGCAAACAATATCCTTTCACTGCTGCCCTATCCTATCTGCCTGAGTGCTGTCATTACACTGGCTGGCAACAAGATTAATGTCAGGATTTGCCATAAGGTTTTCCCATGGATTTCTCTTCTGTGTGCAACAGTCAAAGAAAACAGGAAAGAAGCCCTGAAAGGGAACTCTTAGGTCAGTACCTTCATCTGGAGGACAGTCCTTTGCTCTCCCAAGCAGCTATGCAGTAAGCAATTTAATATAGCTCTTACGTAAACTTCTTAACAGTGCTACACAAGCAAAAGATCTAATGAGATTTGAGGTATCATGTGTTAGTCAAAAGGGGGGAAAGAATATGTTCAGATGCTGTATGAGTAATGAACTTGGACTCTAAATATAAAGAGTGGACAGTAGAACTGAATCTTACACTTTCTGTTAAAGACAATAGAAATTACTTGA
>CM021729.1:5318715-5337631 GCA_011074415.1 Stictonetta naevosa | reverse complement strand
ACAGTGGAGATTCTCTCTGTCCTGAGGTATGAGTGTGCCAGTCTCATAAATTAAACACTTTGAGTATTTAGAGAAAGATCTTTCAGCTCCAAAGGAAGTGCTGCAACTGCTGAACATTTAAGGTAGAATAAATACACTAGCTCTTCCTTTCCATGTTGATTTTTACAGGAAAAAAAAAAAAAAAAAAAAAAAAAAAGGCATCACCTTCTGTAGCTCTGAATTCCAGAGAGGATTGATAGTTTGCAGACTAGTGTAAAGAGAGGGAGGCTCAGTTGAGGGTTAGCATTTGCATTAAAATGAATCTTTTAGAATGCTCTGATGGTTTTCAGTAAAAAACTCAGATTTTAGCTCCTGAAGATCCTGTTCTTACATATGTATCTGTCCCCAGATACTGTATAAAGACTCTGCTTGCCTTGAAGCTTTGGCATCTGGCGGTACCCATATGAGTTCAGTAGATGTCACCACTCTCATTATTGCCAGTACTACTGGTGGATTTCATTTGATTGGGTGTAAGATCTCACTCCTGAGCTAGTAGTGTAGCTTTAGGATATCTTAGGAAAACAAAGAGAGAAGTAGTTTTTTCTAGGGCACAATGCACCTTATTCTCAGGTAGGTATCTAAATATTTCAGCTTGAAGAGATTGTTTTTTTCTATTATTTTTTTTCCATACAGACAACTTCAAAACTAGCTGGGGAATAAACACAGCATATATATAAACACCTAAAATTAGCTGAGACAGATCATTCTTTATATATTTGTGGATTTAAGCCTTTCGATTTCTCAGAGGTAAATTGTATTTGTTCTAAAGAGAAGTATAAAGAGACATTGTGATATTTTTATTTTTTATTTTTTTCCCATTTCATCATTTAAGCCATTAGGAAGGCTCTGATAATATTTTATACTTTTAGGATCTTTTTTAGCTTAGCTTGGTTTGGTTTTGTTTGTTTGCTTATTTATCTATTGCCAGTTTTGGAGAGAAAGGGGCTAATGTTGAGATTATGCTGCCTTGTCAGCTGCCATACTAGTAGCAACAAGAAATAGCTGGAATGGTGGATATGTTTGGTGTTTCACTCCCACAGGTGAATTCCTCTCATACATAATGATAGCTTCATTTTTATTTTTATTTTTTGTATTATTTTTTTCCAGTAAACTAACCTAACAGATTTGTATTAACATCAGCAGGTAGTTCTGAGCAGACCAAGTGATATCATTGTCAGTGCATATGAGCATGAGCTGAAATGACCACTTTTCTCTTAGTCATTAGTAACAACTATCTAAAGACATTGTGAATTGAAGAGGAAATAATTTACTAACCATTTAATCTTCTGAAATTCCTTATTGATTTTCTAGTATGATCTTGTCTGATAAAACAACAACAACAACAAAAGAAAAAAAAAAAAAAAAAGAAAGAAAGAAAGAGAGAGAAAATGGAAATTATCTGATATCTGGTTCATCCATGGTTCTTATTTCTTAGGAAAGAAAAAAGATGCCACAAACATAAACCAAATCTTAGATCTAAATAGCTGCTTAACACATTCATTCTACATATATTTGTTCTTTTTATCTTTCTACATTTTTCAAATGAAGATCACTGTGTGTGATCATCACACATGAAACAGTCCATGGCAGTGGGCACGGATGGGTTCTTCTATTTTGAGTTTCCACAAGCAGTGAACTCTGTGACCATCATCCAAGAAAAGTAGGGACAAAAAAGCTGTCTGTATTCTCAAGAAAGTTATTTGCATACATGGGAAGGAATTGTGATGCTACTGTTCTGGCCATCCCCATAAGCATATGGAAAACTGGGAAGGGAGAAATGTGGGTAGTTAACAGGTACCTCACCTAGTCCGAGCTCACCTTGCTTCTTCTTTTCCCCCATTTAAGACAATAAACAACAAAACTAACTCAAACCAGAAGCAAACAGTTTCTCACCTTCTAGGGCGGCCATGCAGAGATAAATACTGAGCTCAAAGTTGAGAATTGCAAGAGACTGATAAAGGGATGAAGGATAAATAGAACCCTGTTCTCCTTTCTATGTCTTACTCTTGTTCCCTTTGTGAGAATGAAGTTATCTGATGCAAACCTGTTTCTCTTCTTCCAGAACAGATGAACTATAGCTACTCTCATTCATCATTCAGCCCAAGAGTGCTGCATGTGTAAAAAGACTGGCCTACAAAGCTGGAGCTGAACCATGACAGTAAGATTTGCCCAGCTTAGTTTCTCTTAAGGCAGGACACTGAAATGTGACTGCTCAGTAATGCTGGCTTTGCTAAGGTTTGCAGCAGCAGTCCGTCATGAATAGCACCTGCACAGCAGCCAGAAAGCATGGCTTTGTCCTTTAACAATATTTGACCCTATCAGGCATGACTCCAAATATGGCCATCGAGTCTAATACCTCACAATGAGCTTTCCTGATGATCTTCATTCTGCATTTGGAGCTGCCCGTCTGTGCCTTTCAAACTTCAACATTTTCCTAAGGAATCCTGCAAAACTCTTAAGGCTTAATGGTCTCTCACAGTCTTTTCTCAGGTGACTCTACCCTTCAGGAAGATTTATGCACACCTGTCAAAAGCTGCTAGATTTCTCTCTCTTGTTCTTTCTTCCTCTCTTTTCTTCCCACCCCTTACATTTCACAACTGGTTGTCACTCTTTAACAGTTTATTTTCCATAAATACACAGTGAGTACCATTTCTTCAACAGTGGAGCATATTCTGTTTTCATATGCAAATCCCCTCAGTCAACAATGTAGCAGGAATATGTTTAAACAAGAATAGAGATAGCTAATCAATGTACTTTCCTAAAATTACTTATTCTTGAGTTGCTGATTCTGTCTTTGCTTGGTCCTTGCTCAGGTATAACTCTTATAAATGTCTGGGGAAGCTTAGTTTGTGAAACAACTGAGGGAAATGTGAGTAAGAGTATTATCATATTATTCTATTTTAGCCTATTATAATATCACAGATATCACAGGAGTAGACTCTTAAAGGTATATATACACTACAGCCTTCTTACTGACATCCTCCTATTATCATCACATATTTCTTCCAAATCAGGTGCATGTTACAACTTGATCTGTAAATCTGGGCGGTCCCTCAGCATTATACAGTTATTCCAGCAGTACGCAAATTGATAAGTATTTCAGATCTTATTTTCCATCCTCCCATTTAAATCAGTTACATTAAAGTGTTTAATTTGACTATACTACCTTTTGCCCTACCCATATTTGTTTAGAGGGGATTCTGGTGTCTCTAGGTTAGCCAATGTATTCTCACATCTGCAGACATGTGTTCACAAACATGAACATTTATTTCACATCACTTATTACATGTTGCGGTTTAAATGCCACATTTCAAGCTGTATAGTATGCAACAGCTTTTAAACAGTCCTATTGTGGCAAAAGGTTTTCTCATTATTTTGACTTCCTGATGCTCATTGAAAATGCATTTATTGAATGTTTAGTATCCTCATCTTGTCCTGTGCATCCTAAATTCCTTCTGAATGCTTTCCTATAGTACACTTCATTTCACTTCACTTCAGACTTCTAAAAAAAAATCATGATCCTTCTATAGTCAATGGAGAAAAAAATGGACAACTTCAGAGAGCAATTCATTTTATCCTAAGATAATTTCCTAGACTGCGTGATCAGCTTCTGTGTGGATAAAACTGGTTAAAATAAATACTTCCCTAGATTTCTGGGTCTGAAGTATGTAGTCATGTGTTGTATATATGAATGTATATATATATGTATCTGAGAGCACAGGACACATATTGGAAGGTTACTGAAGCTTTTGGATAGGTTGCTCATTCAAATAAATTTTGAATGGTTATAGTGCCACTGTACTTTTTATCAGTAAATCATTGTTTCTCTAGAATGAAACTTTTTACAGTTCTAGGTATTACCAGCATCAAATAGGGATTGCTCCAGCCATATCAAGGGATGATCTTTTTATTATGGAATATTTTTCGGCAAGGTACTTTTGATGTTTTAGACTGTCATATGCTGTTGGCAGATCTACAATTGCCTTTTCAGGATCCTCTGATGTCTTGAATAATATTGACCAGTATATGACTTTCTCAAGTACAATCCATCTTCCTCTGGAATAAGCTGGTGTTCAAATAATGATGCCAAGCACTTAAGTATGAAGTATTTATATTATTTATAAGCTGGCATACTGAAGAGATAGTCCGGAGTATTTCAGCTTTGAATTATTCTCCTCTGACTTTCAGAGTGCCACAATTTTTATTTGTTGCAATAGCTGAGATTTCTCTAAACAACCTAAATGAATTAAATAGTTGAAGTAAACAAGTCTCTACTGCTGGTTCAAAATATTCTACTTTCTTGGTGAAGATGTTAGGCCTATTAGCTTTTCTGTTCCTGAGAGAATGAATGTTCTCATCAACTTGCTGAACTCATGATTTTTGTTAGTTGTAACTTACCTCTTTTAAGCAATGTACACAACTTGTATTTGTATCACAGGTCTGACCTCAGAACAAGCTATCATACATGAACTAACTTTAATCTACATAGTTTTGGTACCCACAGCAATTTTATCTATAGTGACATGCAGTCTAGCATAATCCAGTAAAGGCTGAGAATGCATTGTTATCTGCACTGGAGCTACACTAGTTCAGCTAAATCTGCTATATAAAACCAGCTGCAGTTAAAACATACACTTATGCTCTCCTATAACAATGTTTTTCTCATCTTTCTGTGGCCACTTCACATCTTGATGATTTTGTCGCAGACACATACACAGTTTTATTCATCCAGTTACTTACATGCTTCTCATAGACCTTTAGAAATTTAAGTTAAAGTTTACAAAATCCAAAGCTACTAGAAATAAAAGTCTATTGGAGATTATGAAAAAATACTCCATTATCCATTAAGCAGAAAATCATGTTTCTAACATGTGCGTCAAGTATGTCCAAGAAATGTATTCCATCTGACTCCTTAGAAATGTTGGACAGTAAGAACAGAAATGAAATACTTTTTTTTTTTTTTTTTTTTAACCTACCAATATTACAAGAATCATCTCAGTAAGATATTTTATATCCTTCTTTAAATATTCAAACTGAGGGGGCTAAGATTATCCAACAGTGTTAATGTTAAATTTACTTTGCTTGAAGTGCACTAGAAAGGAAAATTCACCTCAACAAGGATCAACATTACACGCTAAAGGACTTGCACTAAACTACATTGATTAACTTCAAAGACAGTGAGAAAATATGTACACATTCCAGGCTGTCATTTTTAAGGTACTGTGAGATTCTGTAGGTGTTCCCCAAAAGCTGCTATATCAGAAGCATCATGATTGCTTTCCATCTTAAGACCTGGTCAGACCTTTAGCTTTTGTTTGGCATGGGCTTCCTGGGGAAAAAGGGGTATGTCCGGGATTAGAATCGTGATCCTGAAATTCTCTTTACTCATTGGAAAACATGACTAGGGAATAAAGTTCTTGCATTCAAAGGCTCGAAAGCATGCTGGAGTGACAAGGGGATTTTGCATGAACAGTCAAAACAAAAGCATTTCCACATTAAGTAAGCCATTTTCCCATCTTCCATTGATCACAGCAGCGCCCTTGTGTGTCCTTAAGGATTCAGACACAGTTCCTCATAACTGTGAACAGTTACAGCTGAAGCAGTCCTCTTGCTGTCTGTTGGGATGTTGAACGGTTCCCTGGAATGAATAAGCAGTGCACAGCTGGTTCTACATCTCCTCAGTAAGCAATAAAATAGAAGTCAAAACCTGTGGATGTGAAGACCCTGTGCTCTGCTCACTCCAGCAATAAACAAGGAAATTTTACAGTGACATGCTGAATGGGTTTTTCATCACTGTGCTTGTACTCAGAGACTGAGTTGGACTCAGTTCAGGTAGCAGACCCATTTTAGTGAAACAATGCTTTGGGGCTTATATTAGAGGGCAAAATAAAACGTAATGCTTCCCTATCTCCAGCTTCAGAAGCAACTCTTGCTGTGTTTTTCAACCTCCTTTTGAGGTTTCTATTGGCAGAACATCAGTCACTTTATTTCTACAGCACCGCTCTTCATAGCTCTAAAAGTGCTTCATAAAACCAGTAACGTCCCAATTTTGAATACCAGCTGACAAATTATGCGTTCAGAAAACATGTCTCAATTCTTTGTTTCAAAACCTAGTTGATCTCATTTAATTTAGTTTCCCCCTTCCCCCCCCCCCCCCTTTTTTTTTTAGTAACTCCTTGTAGGTTGCATGGTTAATTTACAAGCAGTGTTCATACAGCAGCAAAAAATATTACTACGTTTGCAAATATGCTGCTTTGCTCTCTTGCTGTCCCTCATTCAAACATATGATAAATACAAATATATTTACAGCACATACTTTTTTTGAATCCTATGTGTACATATCAAAAGCAGGAGTTGAATACACTAAATGAGAGACACAGGTTCTTACTGACTTTCTCTTGCACTTTTATTTCCATATCAATCTGCTGTGCAGTGTCCTTCATTAAATAAATTATGCAATTCATGATTTAAGGTGCTATTCAATGTAAGCTGTCTTTTAACTGAAAAAAAAAAAAAAAAGCAAACAAACAAAAAAATACCACTAATCTTGCTTGCTATTTTTTCCAGAGACGACATGCACTCGTGCACTTTCCTTGAGAAAACAATTGCAGAAATCAGTGGTTTCTTCTTTGAACTAGGGCATTAGTACCATCTTGGTATGGTTTTCTAACCAATGGTCTTGAATACATCACAGTGGTGCAGACATCTCCCATACAGTTAAGAGAGAAAACACACACCATCCAAATGTGGTTCAGAGAAAGTGTCAGTGACTGCATAGATAACTTGCATATCTCCATGAACTTAACTTCAACAGATGAGACAGGAGGACACTTACAGGTGTAACATGGGAGACACAGAAAGGCAGGTATGAATCCAAGCTGAAGAGATTACCACTCTCCACTTGAGACCAACAGTCTTCTTAAAGAAGACTGGTTGAAAGAGGATGAAGCTTCCTTTCTACTTTATCCTGGTGGTCACAATATTTCCTTGAGAAATGAGAGAAAACATCCTTGAAAGCTTCCATCAGACCGAGTTAGAGATTCTGTATCCCAAGCAAGCTTAATTATCCCTTTCCTGAACAGAAACAGTTCCCTAGCCTATGTGTTGCAGCTGGTCTATTTAATCTTACCAGAAAGGCATATGTCACGTTGGACCAAAACACAAGCAAGCAAGATTGAGTTAATCTCACAGAGATATCTTCCTGGATTTTAGAGACTCTATTTCTGTTTACATGTTGTATCAAGGGATACGATATTGCTAGTCAGCATTGCTAGTTGGTTGAGGGAAGTGATTGTCCCGCTCTACACTGCACTGGTGTGGCCTCACCTCGAGTACTGTGTGCAGTTCTGGGCATCACAGCACAAAAAGCACATTAAACTGTTGGAGTGTTCAGAGGAGGGTGATGAAGATGGTGAAGGGCCTAGAGGGGAAGACGTATGAGGAGCGGCTGAGGTCACTGGGCCTGTTCAGCCTGGAGGAGGCTGAGGGGAGACCACATCGCAGCCTACAACTTCCTCGCAAGGGGGAGTGAAAGGGCAGGTGCCAACCTATTCTCCGTAATCACCAGTGATAGCACCCATGTGAACAGTGTTAAACTGAGACAGGGGAAGTTTAGGCTGGACATCAGGAAGAGGTTCTTCACCAAGAGGGTGGTTGCGCACTGGAACAGGCTCCCCAGTGAAGTAGTCACTGCACCAAGCCTGTCTGAATTTAAGAAGTGATTAGACTGTGCACTTAGTCACAAGGTATAAAATTTTGGGTAGACCTGTGTGGTGCCAGGAGTTGGACTTGATGATCCTTATGGGTCTCTTCCAACTTGGGATATTCTATGATACTGAACAATTAAATCCAGATTCTGCCTGATTATTCTGCCTCTGGCTTGCACATTTTATGTTGTTTTATTGCACAGTGTCCCATATTTAGCAGCAGTGATGGAATATGTACTGACCCCTGGCTATTCCTTAATATGGTTGGTAAAGCACATTTTTGGAAGTGAAAGCTGTGGCTTCCTTCACCTACACCTGAAAACAGATCTGAAACCAGTTTTAGCATATCCTAGAATAGCATACAGACTATGGACCAGTGGTATAAAACCACAGCTTTAAACAAACGCCAGAGATTATTCCTTGACAGGGCATCTGTATGTGACAGGCCACCGAGACTGGGAAGTCAAAAACAGCACAATGGGTTGGTAGCTATATCTGATATCACTAGCTAGACGGTCATGCCTTGACCACTGGACCAAAACCACTTCCTCATGTATTTGATATTGATGGTTATAATAAGCTGTCTGTAGTTTATTCTTCAGTGTGCTGTGTAGACATTTTTTCTGTCAATACATTACCAACTTTTTTTTTCAAAATTAATTTTCTATTCCTTTTAACAAACTAACTTATAAGGAGAAAAATAAAAGATTCATTGAAGGCAAAAAACAAGTAACTATAGCATACAAAGTAGTTTGTTACAGCAGATATATCTCTATTTGCACTTCTGCTATTATTAACATGTACACTTAGAAACATGAAAAAAACCTTAAAGACATATTTTTGCAGAGCCCTAAAGCTGATTAAATCAAATGCAGATGTGGAATTGGTGCAAAACAGATGCTGAAAAGCCATGTCAATATCCTAAAGGAATCCATTCCCTATCAGAAAGAAACTTAATTTCTACTATAAAGAATTTGATTATGTATTGTTATACCAAATGTGATTAATGTTTTGTGGTGATTAATCAACTGCAAAATATATAATTATGCCATCTGTATTTTTCCAGCTTCTTGTCATTTAAGAATTCCACTGGGGAGTGGGAAGTGGGATAATGAGTACTGGTGGCACTCAGAGTGCTTAAAACCTTACTCCAAAAGCCTGGGGAATCTAGTAACAAAAAGAACTGGCATTAATTCTAATAGCAAAACCTCTAAGCGTATTAAGTAAGAACCCAGAAGACCCATTGGCTTGATAGCTACTTATGAGGAAGACCCACTTATGGGGTTCAAACAGCCAGGAATATGACAGTTTGCTCCAATTCAAAAGTAACCCATTAAGCCCCCACGGGAGCACTCAGAAATTGGCTTTCGGACCACCTCCTGCTGGCTGATTTGTGAAATAGCCCTGACACTGATGCAAGGATCATTGGCTATTTTGTGGTTGCAGGCGAAGTGAGGCATGTTTCCAGTGGTAGCTGAGGGTAAAGAATATCACCAACTGCTTAACATGTTAAAAAAACTTTGTTGTTTTTGTTTTTTTTTGTTTTTGTTTTTTCTGTGAGCAAAACACTGGGGTAGGTTCAGACCCAAATTAAGGCCCACAAAGTCACTTATCAAACTGGAGAGCTGCTTTTCAAAAACCTCATGCAGAATTAAGAAAAAAAAGCCAAGGAGGTAAAAGTAAAGGTTCCATAAACAAGTTGGTCCCAACCACACCATAGGTGAGTGATCGCTATCGGACTTCCATCCACTCTCAAATTAAAACACATAACTTGGGAGATTCATCTTTAGTGTTCATGGTGCTTGCAGAGGGAAGAAAGTATGAAGATTGAATCCAGAGTCTTAAAGATTTCCAAGTCCATAGGAAAATCATTTTGGTTACATTTTGTAGCCTACTTTATTTCCAACAATTATCTTGTGGAGTTTGATTGGTCATGTATTTGTGTGGGTGTGCATGTGTTTTGCTTTGTTTTATATAAAGACTATGTAAAACATGGTTTAATTATTCTTCCCTTTCTCTGCCTTTGTTAGCATTGTTGTAAATTAGCATGTTGGAATACCCCAAGTTCTTTACTGTGAAAGTGATTTTGATGACTGTGGAAATCAATTTTCAGCTTGTCATGCAGTCCAAGAGTTTCCGTGTGGCTTTGGGCAAACACATTAAGTACAAACTTCAGAATCACCTGCTTTTCAGAGGCATTTCCATCCTCAATATGCCAAGAGGCACACATCCCAGGGCTGGGTGCATAGACTTTCTGCTGATTCAACAAAGAATTAAACCTGGATAAGCTTGAAAGCTTGGCCCACATGAACCTAATGAGGTTCAACAAGTCTAAGTGCATGGTGCTGCACCTGGGTCCAGGCAATCCCAGATATGAGCACAGCCTGGGAGAAGAACTCATTGAAAGCAGATCCACAGAGAAGGATCTGGGAGCTCTGGTGGACAAAAAGCTTGACATGAGCCAGCAGTGTGTGCTTGCAGCCCAGAAGGCTAAGAACCCCAGGTATGGCATTTTAAAAAGTCTGTCAAATAGACAAACGGCAATATAAAATTCTAAAAAAGGGGAAATGTCCTCATGCATAGTCATCTAGGGTATTTTTGACCATCCAGCTGTAGCTGTTAGCACTCATTTTTAATTTCAGAAGACCATGGGAACCCAGTGATGTGGTAACATATTTACCAGCTCCTCTGCTCCCCTCTGTGGTTATCTTGGATGTCAGGAATATCATGGGCTCTGACAATACATGGTTGTTTAAGTATTTAGGTACTCACCCTATGGCTTTCAGCATATAGTCCTTCATATCTGTCAGCCTTTCAAATCTCCCTGGAAAATTATGGCTTTGGCTCCCTTCTTATTTTCTCTCCCTGGAGTATTTAACTTGTAACACCTGTGTATAAAGTCTGTCCTTCCTGATTGGTCTTAACTGGTTCAGGCCTCTTGCAACTCCTCAATAAAATCATAGTGATGTTACTGAAGTTAGTTTGCAGCATAACTCATGATATGAACACATGTTTTGGTAATGAGCAATAACAGGGGAAAAAATAAAGTTCAATAAAAAGTGCATGATAGTTTGAGCGTGGGTGATATATACTTGGTTTTAAAGTTGCCTCTGTGGGTTTAATCATGGCTGGCAGCTAGTCTGAATGCAGCACAACCTGGTGTAATGGTATGAAATATCAGTACAGTTATGTTTTAGGGTCAAGAACCTTTTTAATATCCTTCCTGGTTTTAAAAATAGGAAAAAGGAGATGGAGAGAAATATAAAACCAAATAAAATATACCTCTAAAAATAAAGGATAGAAAAAGATGACGACAAGACAAAAGTATCTGGAATTATACTACGCCAACTAACATGAGACAGTTGGGTAGATGCAGTATCCTTTTTTGCCTCCCTCCCTCTCATTCTCTCCTTTTCAAGGCTCCTTCAAATTGCAGAACTTTTTGAGCAACAGCAGAAACTAGTCTTGACATATCATCTTTGTCACCTTTTGTTCCTTTCTTAACTATTTACAACTTATTAGTCAAAACTATTGCTCTTATTCTTGGTACAATTTGGATAAAAAATATTGATAAGAAGCATGTGTGTGTGTGTATATATAAGTGAAGTATTAATGAGTGTATCTGTACTATCAGCAGAAGTATTTGTGAATTAAGATAAGAGCAGTAAATCTAAGTTAGAAAAGTGGTTAGTGAAGGATCCCTTTATCATCAAATAAAACAGACACCACAAAAAGATGATTCAGACTACTGGTGATTTTGCCTGGAATTTGCACCCTAATTGTCACCTTAATAGAAACAAGGAACAATAACATTGATTTCAGCGGTCATGAGATTTTTAATTTACTGTGGGGAAGTGAGAAGAAAAGTTGCTTCCAACATGCTGTCCGTATTCCAGCCATCCTTTCAATAAAAAATGCTGAAATTCTAAAGATGGGACAAAGCACTATGAAATAGTGCAGGGAAACCATCTACAACCTTCTATGGCTGGAAGCAAAGAAAAGCCTGATGACCCCAAAGGTCATTTCCATTGCTAATTTTTGTGATTTCCTGCCAGTCCTTTTCTCCAAGTCTTGATTAAATATTCAGAAAAATCATTACTTATACATAAACCTAATCATTTAAAGGTGCTTCAAATAGAGCAGACTACAAACACTTTGTTAAAGGAAGGAGACATTCAAAAAGTACTGTATCTTTGAATCCCAATTAGGCTACACCATTAATGAAATATATTGCAATTAAGTTTACATCCACTGGATGGAACTTGTTGCCAGATAACATGAATCACTCAAATGTTTTTTTTCTTTCATTCTATCATGATTATTTTCACAGTATGAGTTCATCATTTCAGATAAAATATAGTCAAACATTATTGAATTTTGAAATAATAATTTAAAAAGTTAATTTACCTAATTAAATAATTATCAGTTCAAACTTACAATTAGAAATGAAAACAAATATCAAAACTATGTGTTGCAAAGGCTTTTTTTTTTTTTTTTTTTTTTTTTTTTTCAGATGGATATATGTCCCAGGACTGTTAATTCCAAGAGTGCTATGATGGGGGAAGCATATACTTCTCTTAATTGCATTATACTAAGGACCTATATGATTTCGGGCCATCTCCATATGCCTCAAGCTTGATACTTGTACTGTTCCATTATTCATTTTTTCTATCTTCATAGTGCCAAATTAAAATAATTTCTTCAATCTTGTACTTCAACATACCTAGTCTAGCTCCAGTTATGGAATATACACTACCTCTCAAACTCTCACTCCAGCATAAAAATGCTGTCTTAAAGTTGATGCTTCCTTCTCTCCCTTTCATTTCTTCTAGATTTAGCTTTCTCCCCATTAGCAAGCTCCCAGCTCTCTGCACAGGAAGCTACTGTTCTAATTGAACCTGCTTTACAAATTGCACAATTGGCAGTAAGGTGTCCCAGTGCTCTATGTATTCCAAGTTTGAATACACACTTTCCACAAAAAATGTGCTGTAGTCAACTTTTCAGTCCCCTTGTCTTGTTTCCATCATGAATCATATGTCCCATCTTCCTCTTCAGCCTGCTAGTACATTTGTGAGTTATGGAAATCACAGATTTTTTGGGGTTCCTCCTGACTTTGAATCCTAATTGCTTTTCTTTCTGGGAACCCATCCTGGGCTTGACTATGACAGTACTATACAGGTTTTTTATTTTGGCTGAAGGTCTGCCTCCTATGTTTGCTGAGCACTGGTGCCCACCTCTTGGTTTTTAGCAGAAAACTCAATACCCTGTGAATTAATTAGTTTGGGGTTTACGACAGGCCAGAATGAGACACACACAAAGATATTTTAAATTGTTGGCTCTTGCTGACTCTCTGTGTGATGTTGATTCACACCCACCTGCCTTGCCTGAACATCCTGGTTACAGGCTGTGGCTGTGTTTGCACTAGTGCATTTATAAATCCTATCAGAAAACTAAGGTCACCCACCACAGCCCCCTGGTAAAGGAAAAAAAAAAAAAAAAAAAAAAAAAAGTTTCTAATTCAGTAGTGTAAACTCAAAATCAGTGGGTAATTTTCCTGGGTACATAGTATGATTAAGGCTCTCTCAGAGAAGGCTCTCTCCACTACCTGAGCTTTCTTTCTGAGTCACCATGACTCTTGTGGTCATTCATGACAAGTCATGTAATAAGGGCTGACTATTCAACAGTTTTGGTGACAATGGTCAGTTTTCTCTCTTTCTCTCTTTTTTTTTTTTTTCCCAAAGAATTTGAGATAGACTCTGATATCTCAAAACAGAAAGAACTAAAGGTTCTGAGGGATAGCATAGCAACTGTAGTGACACATGACATACCTTGTGAGTTGGTAAGAACTGATAGTTTCTTGAAAGAAACAAAGTCATCCCCTGCAAGTGTCAGGATCCTTAAGGTGTGAAATCCAGAAAGCACCTCCCTCAAGAAACAGCAAGTGAACTGACTCACCCTGACTTAGAGCAATGCAAATATGGGTTTGTTTCAAAGACATGGCACACTAAAAAAAAAAAAACAACAAAAAAAAACTGGTCTAAGAGTACATTCACAGGAACTAAATTTAACCGCTAACTATACCCCCTAACATCAGAACCTTGATCTGATGGTGAAGGCTCACACTCTCCATCATATTTGAAAAGTCCTGGCAGTCAGGTGAAGTCCCTGAGGACTGGAAAAAGGGAAGCATCGCTCCCATTTTTAAAATGAAAAGAGGTCACAGGAATCTACAGACCAGTGAGCCTCACCTCTGTGCCTGGCAAGATCATGGAACAGATCGTCCTTGAAGCAATGTCAAGGAGGTGATTGAGTCAAGACAGCCATCATGGCTTCACCAAGGACAAATCTGGTGGCCTTTTATGATGGAGTGACTCCATCAGTTGACAAGGGAAGACTGACTGATGTCTTCTACCTGGATTTCTGTAAGGCCTTTGACACAATCCCACATGACATTCTGGTCTCTGAATTGGAGAGAGATGGATTTGAAGGGGGGACTATTTGGTGGATAAGGAATTGGCTTGAACTCAGAAAGTTATGGTCAATGGCTCTACTTCCAGGTGGAGGCCTGTAACAAGTGATGTCCCTCTGGGGTTCTGTCTTGGGGCACGTGCTGTTTAATACCTTTATCAGTGACACAGACAGTAGGATCAAGTGGACTCTCAGCAAGTTTGCATATGACACCAAGCTGTGTGGTGCAGTTGGATGAGGCCCTGAGCAAACTGATATAGCGGGTGGCATCCCTGTCTTTGGCAGGGAGATTGGAACTAAATGATATTTAAGGTACTTTCCAACCCAAGCCATTCTGTGATTCCATGATATTACCACAGATCCCAGACTTTTTACTGGTTTGATGCTATAATATGCTAGACTTTGATAAACACATATACAAATTAAGTCACTTAAGTCAGGGGTTCCAGTACTGCACCCCAAGCTGACATTAAAATCTTTTTACTCCTCTCCCCTCTCCTTACCTTTCCTCCCCCCCTCCCTTTCGCTTCCCTCCCTTTTGCTTCCCTCCCCTCCCCTTCCCTCTTTTCAGCATTATGTATCCTGTGAGTTTTATGTTTTTTGCTATCATATAACTACAAAAAAGCTAAGGATTTGTAAGTAAAATCATGAGTTATTTCTTCACGAGAAATGTACCATTGTATTAAAAAAAAAAAAAAAAAAAAGTTATAAAATAGTACATAAGATATTTTAAGTAACTTACTAATAACTAATTCTTTTTTAGTTGGCAATCCCTTTGGCAACAGAGTATAAAATATGTATTTTGAGAAAAAAAAAATACTTTTCAAACATAAAATTCTCTCTGTCAATCTTTATCACCTATCTATAAAAGCAAGAGTAGGCAATATGCAAGTGTGGATAGAGGAGAACTTCGTCAGTCTTTAGAGAAAGAACACCTCCTTCCTTTTTTAAGCATTTGTTTAGGGGCAATGAAAGGTAGCACTCACAGTGCAGAAAACTTTGAAATCCAGTTCCTCATTTATCTATCGAGAATCGACAGCAGCAATAGCAACAATTAAGCTTTCCTTCAATTACAGTCAGTATTACTCTATTTCTCAGTCTGGATACAGAATTTCTATGAGTGAAAAGATAATTAAATTATGCTCTCTTTATTTCTCCTTCACTGTCACCCCCTCTCTCTTCCACCATCAACTATTTATAGCAGGGCGTCTGTAGTGCTTCTTGTGTGGCTGCTGTCAAAAGTATGATTTTTTTTATTTGTGATGAGCAGAACTTTTTACAGATCTGCCAACCACCCATCATATGCTTATGCCTCTCTTCCACTATCAGAATACCAACTGAATAAGTACTAGTTGAGAAAACTAGAAATAGAAAGGTTCCTTATAAGTATTCATTTGGGTATGCAATACATACTTCTTTGGATAGTATATATAAGTGCTTTTGTATGTTTACAAAAAAAATGGTCTGCAAGTGTTTTCTAGGAAAAAGATAAAATATTCATGTCAAAATGTATCCATACTCTATAGATATCTGCAATTAATTCTCAATTGCATACAGGTAGTTTGTCCTATCTGTGAAGTAACTGTGCCTTTGAGGCAGAGATTCCAGATGAGTTTGAGAATGGTGTCAGTCAGGACTGAATTATTTTAATGTCTTCATGATCCTTTTTTTACCACGTTCTTTGTTTTCCATTTAGTTTTCCATTTAGCTAGAGGTTTTGATTCTCAGGGATATCCCAGCAATTAGGTAGTCAATGTTAATAGAAACCCAACCATGATGTCAGAGGATACTTGATCTTTTTATTCATTTGTCATCTGAAAAACAAGAACAATAATACATGGTCTAAGTGGATAATTACTGTTGATATTGATTTACTAATAAAGAGAGTATTTAGACAATAACATTTGGTAATAATGTATGACCTCTCCATGGGCTGCAATATATTTACATAAACTATTCATCCAGTAATTCTGAGTATGATGGATTTAGAGTTTCTTCTAATAATTTAGAAATATTATGCTATGACCTGCTTATTTTGATGTTTTGTTTGTTTATATGTAAAGAGTGAATTAATTCAATATCTAGACTGTCAGGAAAGACACCCAGGAAAGTGGAGAATGAATCTCTGACACACATCTTGGTATATTCTTCATACCATAGAGAGGTTTTTCACATAGATGCCCTATATCAGCCCTTACTGTGTTTTATCCAGGAAATTTTCTAACATACGATGATGTTTCTGTCAAGCTGAAAATAGTCGTGGGGGAGAGGAATACAGACCTCAACACCAGTCTGTAAGGATGTAGGATCAGTGAAGCCATTTTAAGGATTTTTTTTAAGGGTACATGGGTAATAGGGAAAAGTGAAGCAAGTTTTTTCTGGGCTTAGAGTACATCAGATTCAAGTAACTTGATCTGCTGGTCATGCAGTCACGTTACTATCATGTTCAACCAGAGGATATGACAAATAATGACAACCATTATATTTTGTTCAATGTGTTGGACCTGGTATAAACCAAGCCATCCAATGTCTGAACTGGAATTGCTTTGGATCCCTGTCTTTGAGACATAAACTAAATACAATATTAATGCATGCACAGTATTAAATACTTCAATACTTTCCATATTAGACTTTTATTCTGCTTTTAAAAGTATATAATACGTTAACTTACAATATTTTAGTCCATTCTGTGCTGATAGTTCTTAAGGAAGACAATTACTTAGGCCTTGGTTCATTAAGATAAATCAGTAAATTACAGAAGATAAGCAAAATTTTATAGCCAAAATCTAATCTGAAAGTGAGAAGTTGGTGATTCTTTTCTCAAACTGTGTCTTCCTAAACAAATTACTATAGGGTAATTTAGTATACAGTCTGATAATGTTACCTACATTTTGCATATACTGCAGAGTATGAGGATGCTCAAGGACAGTTATCAAAGAGAAATACTATAAAGATTCATTGCCACTACCCCATGGCAATATCTCCATGTAACTCATATCCTCTGAAAGCCACATGCACGATACAAGACCTGAAGAGCATGAAAAGAGAAAGTCCAAAGAAAGGATTAAAAATACAGCTATTCTTGTAGTTGTGACATTGAGTAAAAAATCTGTAGAAATCCAAATCTCTTTGAATATAAATTCATGAGCCCAAGAAGGGGCAACTTTTGAATAAATTAGTCACGGTGGATAGTTTACCCAATTCTATTATAATCTGGAAGTGAGGAACTCAGTATGATATCTTTTTTACCTGATTTTAATGTCCTGGAGCATTTGTCGTGTTGTTTCCTTTGTAATCAGCAGCTTTTTTTACAGGCAAGCAGTCTTCCAATTTAAATAATACACAATAGAGCAATGTGCTGCAGCCGTATCCTGTCAGTTCAGGCACTGTAGCCTTCATGTCCTATTAATACCTGGGTGAACTTTAGAGTTGCTTCAGAAAAAACATGGAATTTTAGTCTGAATATGGTTTAAAAGGACCTCTCAAATTTTATCTATTTTCATAAACAAGGCTGTTTTGCAAGACTGTTCAATTTTCTTATTTTGAGACATTGTCCCAAAAAATAATCAGAATATTCAGTTACATCACTGTATATATCTATACAAGCAGACAGACAGAGTAAGCTAATTATCTCAATAGAAACAGCACTGAGCTAGTATCAGTCCAGATGACATATGGATCTAAGAAATTCCTCAAAACCTTTTAAAGCTAGTTGTATTTGTTAATATTTTCGTTAAAGCAATTGATACATTTCAATAATATCAGAAAAAGTTGCTTGTATAAAGTATCACAGTGTCTTGTACTAAAATTATGAGCATTGCAGACATTATTTAACAGTGACCACAAAGCATAGTTTTTTCCTCACAAAAAAATTAAATATCTTAGACAAATTTCCTGATCTGCAGATCATAAACAACTTGGACAGGTTTGTATGCCAGTGGTCTTGATTTTTTAATAGGAATACAGAGTTTGACCAAACTCTGTCACATCAGTATTCATCACTCATGCCTCAGGTTGAAAGGGGAAAGAAAAACAAAACAAAACAAAACAAAACAGAAACATGAGAGGAAGAGGAGATCAAAGGACCAGTAGTGAAAGAGGGGAAAAAATGCTTTTCAAGTGCAGAGTAGTTTTTCTCTTGGTAATGGATTCTTATCCAAAACCTTAAGCAAAGCAACAATCACATTGTATGGATATAGTATATTTTTTTTAATAAAAAAAAAAAAAAGAGAGAGAGAGAGAAATATATGTACACACACGTATATGTGTGAGTTTGCTGCTCATTAGAAATAGTTTTGTGTTCTGTGTTGTTTTGCTTTTTTTTTTTTTTCTGAAAAGACACTTGAAAACCAAAAAGTGACAAAGAGGAAAGTTTTAAAATTAGATATCTTGGAAAAACTACATTTCTTAAAAGAATAGGAGCATGGTCCATAGCCGCAGTCCCTCAGGGGTGTTCCTGCCCTGACATGGATCACCCATGAGCTGCAGCTCCTCAAGGCTGTCCCTGTCCCAGAGTATCTCTGAAGGTTGGCTGGTATTCTTGCCTAGATCTTGGAATGACAGAAAAAGGCAGACTTTGAGTACATAAACTCTTGGTTGAAGAGTGAAGAGATTTCTACCCTTTTGTCGTAAAATACATTGTAGGTACGTGGTTGCTGAAGCATTCAGCAATGCAGGGTTTGTAAGGAAGACTTGGCATTGGA
>CM021729.1:5281429-5291453 GCA_011074415.1 Stictonetta naevosa | reverse complement strand
TCTTTTCTTTTCTTTTCTTTTCTTTTCTTTTCTTTTCTTTTCTTCGCCTCGCCTCGCCTCGCCTCGCCTCGCCTCGCCTTTGGCTTGCCTTGCCTTGCCTTGCCTTGCCTTGCCTTCCCTTTTCTTGTTCAGGCAGGGAAAGAGACAATAAACTTTCTTTTGGCTTTATCAAGTTATAATTAAGCATGAGGGGAGCAAAAGGATCCTACAGTAATGCAGAGGGTTATAACACTGACAAGGTCAATTATCTCCTCATAAGTCCCTAAATGGCATGTATTAATAATATGGCTGGTATTAATTGCATGTGCATTATTTGAGCTTTAATGCCTTTTTGAAATATTTTTTCCACATGATGCAGACAGAATGGCAAATGCAAGTGAGAGGTTGATTAAGGGGCCTTCAACCCTACAGGATTTCTTACTATTTCACAGACTGTCTATTTCATAGATATTATTTGCTGCTGATAAAGGATGCAGCAAGTAGGAGAGGGAAGCTAGGAAAGCCCTGTTTCCATAGGATTTGGATGCTTTCTGTGTTAAAATAATTTCAGCATATCACAGTTCCCGAAGATTACTAACAGTTAGTGACAGAGTAACAGAACAGTGTCAGGTTCAAATATCCCAAGATTTGGCAGAAATGTAGATCATTTGTTGGGATGTGTGGATGTGAGGAATGACTGAAGACACAGTCAAAATTCCTGCCTGTCACAATCATTAGGGCCTCCCCAGGAAACTGCAGCTTGTCCAACAGTTAATGACAATGTTAGAAATTTTTGGATTTTTTGCAAGACTCACACTGAGAGGAATTCTGGTAGTGGATACACTGCACCCCTTCCATTTTAAATATGATTGAAACACAGTTTCAAGTCTTCTAGTCTGAGACCTTCTGAACTCACAGTTTCTTTCATTGGTTTTGATTCAGATGGTCAAGGTCCTGTTCCAATTCAAGGTGCATCACAGTAAATCAAGAATAGATTCAATGCAATCGGACATCTCAGTGCAACATAATAGTCCAGATCTGGCACCCTTCTAAAAACTCTAGCTCTAGAATGGTCATAGACAGAAGTGGTGGCTCTCACAGCAATTTTATTCAGCTCATGTGGCCTCTGCTATTAATTATAAATTATATTCCAAGTTACACTTTGGGAAAAAATGTTTATTTCCTTAGGACATTGCAAAGATATTATCTTATTTAGTTTTATCTAAAGTTATCCTATTTAACAACAAATGTTAATTAAAATTTCTGTGTCTTATTGTGTCTGTATCACACTTTCATATTCACAGAGAATTAATATGGCTAATTAATACTTCCTTTAACCCATTTTGTTCATTTTCTACAGAGCATCCAGGCAGGTGTACTAAGTGATACGAAAGTTGAGATTTTCCTGAAAATGTTCATGCTTTCCAAATGACCTAACTCTGTATTTTATTGGAGGTAGAATCACATTGACTGAGCATGCCTAGACAGTCAAAATCCAATATACTTAGGTTTTGCTCCAGAGAGAGCATTTATTCCAGGGAATAAATAATATAGGTAGTTAGACTGTCCACTGACACATGCATGCATTTTTCATGGAAAATTTATGAATTAAGTATACAAGACATTGTTGATATACCAAAAAAAGGGGAGAAATATATATATATATATCCTGTCTCTGGAAGATGACAAAATAAAATAAAATAAAATAACTATTTAGATTCATAAAATGTACTCACTGTTGGGGGGAGGGGGGCGGGACAAGATTCATAGGGAGTTGTGTGCACAATGCAGCACAAATATTGACTAGTAAAAAGACTGTTTACCGCTGAAGAGATGGGAGACTCATTAGTGGCATAACAGTACCATAAGCTGGCCTCCTCCAGAGGCACAGAAGTTAGTAGCAATGAAAATGACGTCTGAGAAGGACGCTGCCATCTGTAAGTTTACACACTGGATGGCTTAGGGGGGAAAGAAAGGCATGAAATTATTCTGAAATCCTGATGAAAAAGTTCCAAAGAAGGAGAAGAAAACACTTGGGAAATAGATGGAATATAATCAGAAAATGCTTTGGGTTTTTGATAGAGCATGGCATTTAGTGAGAGAAATAAAAAAAATCTTTTTTTTTTTTTTTAAAAAAAAAAAGTTTTTGCATTTAAATGTCATCTTTTTTATTTCTCATGGGAATTGTAAAATATAAATTTGCATTTTGACACCATAGTCCTATAGTAAACAAAGTGTCCTAATGATTATGTCTGGGCCATTTTCCCCCAAACCCTAACCTCCGTGAATTAAGAAGTGTGATATGGTGAGTGACAGCAGTCTGGGGACAGAATATTAAAGTTTGAAGCCTGCAAGTCGTGTTCAATAAAAATATATCAAGGGGGATGAAACCTTTACAATTCACCAGCACATTTTACTCTACAATTTTCAAACGGAAAGTAGCAGGGGTCTCAATCGAAGCACGTTGAAATGTTCCATCAAACACGTCTCTTCTAAATGTAGCCTGACAGTGCCTGCTTCCATTTCCCATTTTCTCATTTAAATGGGTAACACATGTGTAAATGATGTTTATTTTATTGTAAATAGAGTGTTGTCTCTGCCCTTTAATATCATGGCTCTGTGCTTGCACCCTTGGTGTCTCCTTTAACTGCTAATGCAGTCCTCTCCTGTATACATTTATTAAGGCTGGAAGGGAGGCCTCTAGTCAGCTACCCCATCCCCCTGTATAGTGGCAGGATTGATTTCATAGGCTTTTTCCATGCCTAGTAATTGGGTATCACATCTTGCCTTGAATATCATTTCCCCATTTACACAAGCTCTCCTGGCATTTTATTCCATTGCCTGAACTGCTCCTCTGAGACTGGTTAAAGCTTTTCTTCACATTTAACCTATAGGTTCTCTGCTGAAGTGTAGTGCACAATGTCCTCTTCCATCCTTGTTGAGAATCAGAGGAAAAGTTGTTCTTCCTTTCCATATACCCCTTCAGAAAGGTGCAGTTTGCTGCATCCCCCATCAGCCTGTTGTGAAACAGGGACTGATAGATTAAGACAAGATGGGGCTGTCTGACTGCATAGTAGAGAGAGCTTCACCAGGACACTCAACAGAACTCACCCTTCTCCTAAGTACTGTAGACTTCAGTTGACATTTGAGAACACAGAAACTAGGGATTGCTTCAGAGAGATCAGACCAGTGGTCCCTCTAGTGGCAATTTCTGGCTGACATTACCAGTTACTTCAGGAGAAGCCGGGGACAATTATATTCCTAGAAAGAGAGCTTATTCAGAAGTCCATTCAGTACCTCAGTCAGCGCCTAACTGCTGAGCCTCCTTTCAAAGTTCCTGTTAGGCCTTGCTGTCAAACCCTCAGCTGCTGCTTACCCATGCCTCACCTCCACCAGAAACCTCTACCCTGAAGCAAAAGTGTGTGTTGTTTTTTTTTTTTTTTTTTTTCTGTTTGTGAGATAGTAGACACGCACTTTTTTCAGCCCAGGGAGTGCCTCTCCTGGCTGTGTGAATGCAGCCTACTATGACCACATTTTCTGAGTAAATGTTTCCAAAAAATACATTAAAGTGTTCTGCTTTGGATTTCTAGGACGCTTCCTCACAATTTCAGTGAAGATCAGCATTCAGAATTATGCTGGGTGTCTGTCCACACCTAGGTGTTGGCTGGGGCGGGTACAGGGGTGGTCTCTTTGAGGAGGCAGGGCTGCCCTGTGCAGTACACAGCCAGTTCCAGCCAGCTTAATGCCAAAAACTGCCAGAGGGAGAGGCAGTGGGAGCAAAAGGAGTAAAAAGGAGCAAAAAGCGTAAGTATCAATGCAAACACTAAGGTCGGGAGGGGGGAGGAAGTGTGCTATGGTGAAGCAGAGTCCCCAGCAGCCACTCTACAACCCATGAGGGACCCCGTACTGCAGGTTCCTGAAGGATCTGCAGCCCATGGTGAGCCTCTGTCAGAGCAAGAGAGAAGTATGAGAGGGCAAAAGCAGCAGGGAGAAACTGCAGGGTGCTAGCCATGTTCCCCCATGCACCCCGAGCAGGTCAGGGCAGGTAGAGGAGTCTAGAGCTAAGGAGTGAAGCTGAGACTGGAAAGGGGAGAAGAAAGATGTTGCTTTAAGGTTTGTTTGTTGTTTTGATGTTGTTGTCTCTCACTACCTGAATCTATTTTAATTGGCAATAAATAAAGTTAATTTTACCCAAGATGAGTCTGTTTTTCCCGTGACAGTAATTGGTAAGTAATTTCCCTATCTTTATCTCTGCCCACAAGCTTGCTTTCTGTTTTTCCTATTTTCTCCCCCTGTCCTTCTGATGGGTAGGGGGGAGTGAGTGCGCAGCCAAGCACCACCACAACAACAACAATTTTATTTTTTATTATTATTATTATTTTTTTGGTCAGGTGTCATCTGGTTAAGATTCTCAGCTGTAAGCCTTTCTGCATTTACTTGTTTTTTATTTTATAGGCTATAAAGAAATAATTTGGGTCACTACAAAGAAGTTAAGCTGGAGCATAACCTGATCAGTTTTTTCCACTCATTTTAACTTGTTAATTCATTCCTCATTGGTTTAGTATCTGGTTCTATGAATATTTCTGTTAATAACTTTACACACATGAATAGACCCATTAATCACAACTAAGGAGACTGGAAGGCTCTCAGATGTTTGCGAGAGAGGGCTGTTAGACTGCAGAAGTCAGCTGCATGCAGGTTTTCTGGGCGGTGTTCTCCTTGGTGACGCTTACCAAAAGGAATAAAAGCTAAGGAGCATGGAGCATGATTATTTTGGATGTGAAATGGTACCTAGATGCCTTTGTGAATTTAAACCTAAGTCATTTATACTGGCATTCTGTCAGGTTAAAAAATGTAGCAGGCTCAGACAGGTCTTAATAAGACAGGTCTTAATTTAATACACCTGTAGAAAATTGAAATACGTAATGAAAATAGCAGCCCTCTAAACCTAAATGTAGGTGCTATGGAGGCAAACTGGCAACTAAATCAAGCACCAACATTTGACAATAAAGTAAATGTGTATTTGTGTCCCTTTGTCAAGGTGTAGGCCATGAAGCAAGAGACGTGACACAGGAGGGCAGAGCTAAGCTGTGGCTGTGGATGGGATTCTCAGACAGGGTTACCTTTAGGACTCTTTTACTTAGCCATGCTCAGATATCATCCAGAATGTCTTTCTCTACAAGTCTGTTTGGGATTAAAAAGTAAAATCAGAGTCATAGCTCTGTCTGAGCTGTTTGCACTGGATACTGTGCACACAGAGCAGGTGAAAACCCAAAGTAAGCAAACATGGTCTGGGCCTAGCTGCAAAAAGAGCAGTGTCAGAGACTCACAAGGTCTGTCTGTGCTTTCCAGGCATGACAAATTATGATCCCATGCCTATCTGGGGATCTAAATCCCTCTGGGTTCTAGCCCAATATCATACGGACAGTGGCCTAGAGGTGTTTAGGAGGAGAACGTGCAGATTAATATTTCGTCAGTAGTCCTATCTTCTGTCAGCACGCAACCTCGACACCTTAGTAAGTCTGTATACTCTTTAGAAAGGACTTCAGTGAATTTGTCTAATCACTTTTGAATTTGTTTGATGTGGCTGGCATCCTCAAGTTGCTGTGGCAACAACTTACACAATTAATTATGTTTTATGTAAAAGTACTTTCCTTTGTTTGGCGTTAGAACTTCCCATCTGATAATTCTGTTTGAATACCTATAATTTTTGTGCCATGAGAAATAATAAATACTCATTTGCTATTCTTCTTCACAATTTAGAGATCTGTCTCAGTCCTTTCAGACCTTTTTTGTCTAAGCAAAAGATCTTTGGCTTATTTAATCTTTTGTACTGAAGCAATTTCATATGTTCAGTCATCCTTGCCTGCATCTTTCCGATGGTTATTTTATTCTTTCTCAGAAGTGAAAGAACTAGACAGAATGCACCCCGTGTTCAGTGTGGATATTCCATATAGGAGAATAAGGATTTTTTTTTTTATTGTTATTTATTTCGTTCTCATTGATTTCTGATGTGCTGTTACAGAAATACCAACATAAATGCCCCATTGTAGATGCAGTTATGCCAGCATAAGATGCTTTGTGATACATGGGAATGGGAACAAACCACACTAGCATCAAGGAAAACCATTATAAAAGTCAAAGTCCACTATGAGGGCTGCAAACTACCAGTAATAGCAATAATAGCAATGATTTCTCTTTTTCTGAGATAAATTGTACCAATAGTTCTGTGCTTGGAGTCCATGCTCATACCAGCCATAAACCAGAGTCACCCAGGAAAATGTTTCAGTGTATGCTTGATTCTAAGCTGTGAATAATTCTAAGATATTCTTTCATTTTGTTGGGAGAACTCATCTGCTTTTCATCTGTACAAATGCTTTGCTGGGTCAGGGCCCAAAGCATTTGAACAAATATTTATCAAATATTTCATAGAATTTTCCAGCTCTGCTGGGAGCCAGATTCATTACACCCCTGCATGTTCTTGTGCCAGAGGTGAAAATGAGCCTATTCTCTTACACTTTGGAAAAGAACTGATTTATCTGATTGGAACCAGGAACCTAAATTTAAGCACATTAGCAACTCAGTTCTGTGTCTAGTCTGTGCACACAATAACGAGATTTGTATTTGAATAGTGCAAAGCTTTTCATCCTGATGGCTTAGTGCAGAGGTGTAATCCCCTACACAATGGATTACTTTTACAAGCTGGATTCTGTAAATAAAGCAGTGGGTAGCATTTATGGCTGTCTACACTGATTTTGCCATTCTGGGCCAGGAATCATACTAGGGCTTGGTGTGATCCCAAACCCACACTACTTTATCCATCTGATCATTACAAATGCCATCTCTTCTTCCTCCACATGATATTTTTGTCCTTGAAAAGATGTCCTAGGTCCATCTGATCCTGCCACAGTCCTGGATAGGCTAAGTGCAAGTAGCCAAGACAGTCTCAAGTATGCATAGCAGGCAGGTTCTGGTTTTCATTGTAGGTTTGAACCTGAAGTTTCTACATCATCGTTTCCCAAATACTGACTCAAGGCCACATGTAAGAGCAGGCCAGCATTAGGTAGATGCAGAAGGATTTTTGTACACAGCTTTTGAGCTTCAAGTGACATTTTAAGTGTAATAGAGCTGATAAACTATGTTAGTTATCCTTCCAATCATATTTTCAAACTCTTGGGTAGTTATAGAACTAGGCAAGAATAGATATATATATACTTACAGACTCAAGCTCATGTTTTTTGCATCCTGTGGCTAGTGTGGAGTGAAGCATTAGGCTATGTCTACCTATCCAAAATATAAGGGGAGCAACAGCCTTCTACCTTCTATGATTCATTAACGATTTAGGATTGCATTTATGTTAGCTCTAACTTCATATACTCTAGTTGGATTTTAGCACCCACCTCCCCATATAGTTTCACTTAGAAAGTTGATCATTCACCACCTCCTTGATGTTTTGAATATATTCTCCCTAGATGAGCTGGTTATTCCTTGTAATACCTAGAATTCCTCACATCTGAGGTTACTAGTATTACTTAAAGTCTGTCGAGTTTTTGCTGGAGTTCTCTTGGTGTCTAGGGATATTAACAAGATTTTATTTTTATTTAGTGATTTTTTTTGACTGTATTGTTGAAAATGGGATTCATTTGAACACAACAGAGGCCCTTAAATTCAATGTTCATGTTACTTTCCTGCCATCATTAGCTTGTCCTTTTGCTCATTAAAACAGGCCTAAATGCTCTCTAACCAGTTTCCATGGATGTATTCATACAAGCGTTCTTATTTTCCCTGGCTTCTTTGGCGAGCAGTAATTTGCAATGCTTTATTTATTTATTTATTTGGTATTATTATTGCTTCCCATCAAACCTTAAAAGATTTTGCACTTGTGCGGTTGCTGGGCTATTGAAGAAGAGCCACAAGACCTTGTTCCAGAAGAAAAGTTAACCATGTTGTTGATAAAAATTGGAATCAAAAGTGTTGCTAGGATTCAGCTGAGTGAAATGGGGTGGCAAGAGGTGGGGATTTAACTCCAGGGAGTTTAGGATATTGCCAGGGGATTTTAGCCAGCTTGATTGCTTTCTGAAGAATGAGGTAATGGTGGTACACTGGACTAGCAGTAAAGTAAAAATGGCTCTAATGTCTCAAATCCTGGTTTTCAAACTGAGAAGTCTCAAACAAAAGATATTGTTACAAACAGAATGACTCATTGGGGCTGAGTTATGATAGTCAATCAGCTTTTCTTCATCTTCTGTTGTTAATAGAAATCATTTAACTGAGTTAGCTCCTAGTTATCTTTTCATTTGTGTAAATGTAAAGCATCACTTTCTTTCCCCTTAAAATGCACAGATATTTTACTCTTCTGATTTGCTGTCGGACTGTAGAGATGTCCTCTGAAGGGAACCACATTTTTGATTGTTCATTTTACACCCCCAGTATAATAAAGATGAAGCTTAAGTCTGTTGACAGCACTTGTGAGACTTTGGAATTGTGAATTTCCACCATCAGGGAAAAACTAGATAGATAGATAGCCAGCCCCTGTACAGCTGCATATGGAATTTAATTCAGTAAACATAGGCCTGGAAGTAATAGAAATATATAGCAGTTGGCTTCTTCAGTAGATTACTTTCATGACAGAACAAGGGGATGCAGGCAGCTGGAGTGAGTCAGAAAGAAAGGTGCCTTCCCTTTGAAAAATTATATTATTAACAGAATGCAATGGTTGTGACACTGGGTGGACTGACAGCTCCAGAAAAGAGATATCTTCAGTTAACTCTGGGAGTCCAACTGCATTACAGATGCAGAACTGCCAGAGGGACCAATTACAGTAAGGTTGTCTCCTGACCCACCTGCTTACAAACCTGTTTCAGTCTGCAGTATAGACAGAAACTTCACGAGGCTTATCTTCAGATGCTACAAATTAAACATGGCCAAGTTTTAAACTCAGTGACAAAGCATGGTTAACACTATATTTATAACCTTGACCTGTTACAGCAGAGAAAGGCTTAATCATGTTAGATCTGTGGCCCCGGCAATGTTGATGGACCTGTTGATGGTCACATAAATCCTGCATTCAGACTTGTAAGTTGTTTTGAAAAAACATTGAAGACACAAAGACTTTTCTGTATTGATTTCTGTGATTTGGCCAACGATGGCAAAGGGTCTTCCATATACAAATTTTCTCCACCTTCTAGAAATTCTGCCCCCACTTTTAAAATGCACCTCTTAGAGAAAAAAATATGTATTTATATGCTATAGGCAAGTTTCAGTGCCCAACTGTAGCATTAAATTTTGGAAAATTGAAACTAAAATGGAAACTTTTCCAAATATGAATTGCAGTCATATACAGGGTTTTGTTTCAACTGCCAGAAACAACGTGCTAAAAAGATTCACAAGGTACTTATCACTCCCTCATCTCTTTCACAAAGTAATTGATACATGCTGGTGACTTAGGAACATGGGGCAAAGACGGTTTCTCTGGGAAACCATGTTTGTTTCTTCAGAGAGCCACCAACCCTTATTTTAGGAGTGGCCTCATTTACTGTTTCTGATCCCATGCTACATCTGAGTGAGATTTTTATTTTTATTTTTTAAAGGAGGTCCTGCTTCTATCTGATTTTAATTTTTTAGTTTACGTAATTAGAGATAAAGGGTAGGTACAATCTACACTGACATCAAACTCTTCCATTGTCTATGATTTTCTATTGGATTCATTTACGACATCTCACTTTAAAAGAGTTTTTAAATGGAGTTCAGCTATTAAACATGAACTTTTATTTTTGACGTATGTAACTTCACACATTTTCTGGAACAACTTTTATTTTTACCTGGAAGTGAATTGTAAATATCCAGAAAAAGATAGTGAAAATATTCTTTTTTAAGTTACTAATTCTAATGGCAAAGGTAAGAACTCTCTTTGATGGTATATCTATACCTTGCAATCTTCATTAGCTGGATGAAAAGATGAAAGATCAGATTTTTAAATCAATTACTTCAGTGAAGCTCTGTTGTCATCTTGAGTAACTGAACACAGAAAAAAAAAAAAAAAAAA
>CM021729.1:5266412-5281329 GCA_011074415.1 Stictonetta naevosa | reverse complement strand
GGAGGTCCTGCTACCTGTTAGCACAGTGCCTGATTCTTCCAAAAATTAAACAAAAATCTATGTCTTTAATATTGCTCACTGAATTACAAATTGGGGAGCTGGCACATCTCTCATTTTATTCCTCCTAATTACAATTGCCCTGTCACTGAGATGCCAGCTTGACTAAGAGCAAATCAGGTAGAGACTCCCCAGGGTCTTCTTTGTAACAGGAAGGCTGTCTCTAGTGGCTTCAAAATGACAATTTCCTCTCTTTTACTTCAGAGTGGAGTGTTTCCCCTGGACAGTTTCACATTTGATTATTTTCACTAGCCTCTCTGTCTTGAGTTGCTTGATTAGCATCTCAGTCACCTAAGAAATTAGACTAAATTTTGTGCCTTGAAAAAAAAGTTTGGAGAAAAAAAAAAAAAAAAAAAAACTAGTGAAAAATGATATTTCCAATAAGGAAAAAGATGATGAAGGTGTAGGAGAAATGAAATTCTGACAAAATTTGGTGGTTTTTTTGTTTGATTGTTTGTTTTTTAACTGTGTCACCTCTGAAGCAAAGGCTGGCTCCTTGTTTGGGGAGTTCTCTTTACTCTGAATATTCCCCTGCAAAAATGTTAATGGGATAGAAAATAATTTTTACTACTGTCCGATAATGTGTTCATCTATTGTTTTGAAAAGCAACTTGAAAAATTATGTCATAAACCCAATCAAGTCTCAGAATCTTTGGCTCCTCTCTAGGAGTATGACTATTGATTCAGCTGTGTAATAGTAGAACCTCAAAATATAAGATTCTGATTATAATCTTTTTATCTTGCCATGTTAAACATAAGGGGAATATATATATATGTTTAAACCACGGAGAGAGTTGTATACAAAACAATGCAAGAGAAACATAAACCCGAGAGGAGAACCAACACGATTTTTGATCATGAGTTCAGTTATGTTGCTGGGGAATACCCTACTGATCTCACTGTGTTTGGGATGAGTTTGCTTATTGTCAGAGAAGGCAGCGAGCCTCCTTGGTGTTGTAGTATTTTGTGTTAAAGGTCTGTGTGCCAAAGCCAGAGTTCAGCCTGGGTACCTGGGGCATGTGAGCCTTTCTGAGGTTAAAAGCTGTGGTTCCGCCTCGTTGATCTTTCTAATCCATCTGTCTTTGCTGTTTCGAATATACTTATTACCTTAGTTCCTAGACATCAAATGCAAGAATTAGGGGAGCACAAATGGTGTCCAAAGAGAGAGCAAATGATCTCTTTTTTGTGAATCACTGGAATGTCTGTGTTCTTCCAGGTTGTCTTTGTTGCTTACTTTTCCTATATATAGTGCAATAAGGAAAGAAATGAATACATTTTGGAGAAGATACAAGTCTGCACCTTATCTTAATGTCACTTCTACAAGAATTATGGAGGGAGTTTCATCTAAACCGTGATAATGAACAGAAAATTTTCCCTTAGGTGTATGAGTTCTTGGATTAAGTTGGTATTCAATTACATGTTAGTGTTCCTGTACATTTCTTATATTCACCCAAAAGATTTACAAAAATAAATCTAGAAGTTAGTATCATATTAACTCAACCTGAAGTGAAAGATGGAATAATTTACAGTGTACAGTCTCACTGATGAAATGATTGCCGTCTTTACATCTCCTTGCAAAATATTCCCACCTTTCACTAATACATCTAAATTTCTGCCATTCCAATCAAACTGAAATTTAGTAGTGCCCACTTACCCAGATTTACTTGTGAAATGATTTGCATGGTTTCTGTCAGTGCTATTTGCATATCTTTATTATGAGTACTGCTTATTGGGGGCAGGTTTGATTTATGAGTGTTTGGCACGGTGTGTCCAGTTACTTAGTTTTAATTTCTGATTTACAGAAGGGGAACGAGAGAGTCAGTAATTCTTGTTCTCCTGATATGTGGAAATCAAAACAACAGAATATGAAAATGTTTTGTTTTGGTTTGGTTTTGGGGCTAAGTTTTCAAATGCAAATTATTACATGTCTGGTCAGGTCTTTATATCAATTCAAAATCAATCTTTCGTATGTTCAGCTCAGATCAAAACTGGTGTAGAGACTTGAAGGAAAAAACGTAAGTACTGAATGAAACGTCAGGAGGACAGGAAAGCAACAGCAACTGGAAAATCTTTTTTCTGCTGTAGGATCTTCATCCTCACTATTAAAAAAAGTCATATAGTCTTCAATAGTGACACCATGACATGATTCCTTTTGCTGTCTTTTATGCAACATATGTTAAAATCCATAGTTCACGTTTGCTTACAGGAAGATGAGGCAATAGTTCTTTGCATATACGTGTTTATATGATACTATATTTATCACTTTTTCACCTCAGATCACCAATTGTTTAAGTAGGTGGGTGAAAGATACCCATATTTACCTTCTGCTCCTCGAAGTCAAGTATATAATTTTATTTCACTGAGCAGAAAAGCATTTTGACATGTTTGGAATCAGAGCTGACTTCACAGTCTAGCTTTCAGGTTCAGGAGTGGATTTGAGACTGCAGACTCCCGGTGATAGGACTAGAAATGATAGAACATAACCTGGATGCTACAGCATGAATGCTTCTTCCTACAGGGTTTTGCATTATGCATGTGAAGAATTATCATCTGAGATCTGCACTTGAATCTAATACCTGCATCTAGTGATATTAAGAGCCTGAACTGGCACTTTTAAAATAATTTGCAAATCAGGTAAATATGGGTGTGGAATTCATAAAATTTAAACATAGTCATCTCAAAGGTAGATGCAGAACATGGGATTACAGGGGATTCATTTAGACTCAAAGGAGAAGCATTTCCAGAAAGTAAGTAATGTCATCTGTTATAGAGAAATATCTTAGGCTGATTAAAACTCTAGCTATTCTTAAACAAGGATGGAGAAGTATTCCCAGATGAAAGATATAATCAGTAATTCAGCCTCTACTAAATTAGATAAAGAGCTATGTATGCTATTGTAATCATTTAATGTTTTTGTTTGTTTTGTTTTGTTTAGTTTAAATAAAATAGTTATTTTGGTGAGTTTTATTTAGGTTGAATTGCAGTAGCACTAGTACTGCAAAACTCTGGAAAATACTAGTCTCTTTAATGGTTATGCAATCAAAGAATAATCAATTACCTGAGATTCCTTCTTCTTCATTATGGGAAAATGGCAACACCTTTTTGCAGCAAAATAATATTATTACCCTTTTACATGTGGTGACCCAGTATGCAGATCTTTTGAGTATTGGTGATCTTGCACCTGAGTAAGAATAAAATCCAGGCACCTTAAACATTAGTATTGTGCTCAATTCGTAAACTGTACTTCTTTAGAAGTCAACTTTTCTATAGTTTCTAGAGACAGTGGCATCCTGGAAGCCAGCCTAATATGAACTGGGATGAAAAGCAATTTTATAAAGATGTGTTTGCTTTAGGACTCTTTCAGCTTCAGCTTTTTCTCCTCTCCTGTCCCTGCTTTTATTCTCTGGTATAAGGTAGATTTTGACCTAAGAGAATGGCTTTTGGAGAGACTGATAATGGTGCGGATAATGCAGTAGCACAAGGTCTACTAAGCTAACTTTCCTCCTACTGAAGAAAATTACTGCTATGTTATGGATGAAATTTATTTCTCTGAGGAGCGCAGGATACAGTCCTAAATCTATCTCCCTTCTGAAGTAAGGATATCGTCAATGATGTTATTTGACACAACTTGTGCTTTTGTGCAGTTCATTTTAGAATGCTATTGTAAAAATTCTTCATTCTCATTAGCTGGTTGCTATGTCATTAACTCACTATAGAGCCCCCATAATGTCCCATTATACTGTACTTTCAAGCTTTTGGCTGTTAATTAAGCATGGAACATTCTCGTTTGTTACAGGACTGAAATTAAAGGAAGGAAAACTTAAATTATGAATAATACTGTTAAATAATAATAATAATAATAGGATTAATGGACACCCAACTATGTACATAATTAGCCTAATTCCAATGAGAGGGTGATGGTGAATGTTTTATCAGTGTCACCAAGACCCCGTAGTATAATTACAGACCTATTTGTTCAATGCTTAGCTTGTGCTATTCATTATATTATGTGAAGAATTAAGCCTCTGTTTGGGAAGGAAAAAAAAAAAAAAAAAAGTAAAATTCAGGGCAAACAGTTTAAAACTGGCTTGGATGGGACCTTTTATGTTTGGTTTATTGAGAAGGTTTTTTGCTTATTTTCATGGTCTTGTTTCTGTCCTTAGTTTTGATCAGGAATTAAAATGTCAGCATGGCTTCCACTATTTTCATAAGCAAAATGATACTGTAATGAAAGCAAGCCTCAAAAATGAAAAGGAAGAACAAGAAGAAAATGCACTTGCTTTCAAAAATGTCCCCAAACAAAGATCTTTAAAGTAGCAGTGATAATGTTATCTCTGGATTATATAGGTCTCATTTAACCAAGTCTTCCAGCCTTCTGCCCACTTCTAGGTACTACATAACATCATTTAGTGAAGTTAGATGTTATTCTGGCCAGCTAAATGTCAAAACAGAATATATGCCTCTTGAACCTGTTTCTCTTTAAAACTATATCCAAGTCTGCTTACCTAATTTTCAAAGGTAATTTTCAAATTTTTCTTATTTATATTGTTACAGTCTCAATTACATATGTTTCATATTTTCCTGGTTGTCTGCCTATGCCATTACAACTTCTGAGCATTGAGCATACGTGGATCAGAAACTGGCTGCATGTCACCAGACATGATGACTTAAGGCTAGCATCTTCAACATCTTCATTTCTTCCCTTTTAGCAACATGGTTATTTTTTTTTGTTTTGTTTTTTTTGACAAAAGTTATACTGAACAGTAAGTAGCCTTAGGAACACAAGCATTTTGGTCAGAAAGGGCTTTTGGAGGCTGTTTGGTTGAACGTCCTGCTTAAATACAAAGCTAATTTAGATTAGGTTCTTAGCTTTCCTCACAATGCAGCATCTTCAGTAGATCTGGAGTAGAGTCCTGAGGATGGAAAGAGGAAAGGATCCTAAAACATCAGACAACTTAAATGTGCATCTGTTTTGGCAGGAGCTGGAGGAGAAAGGATGTACCAATCTAGAAAACACTTTATTATTTAAAAACATTTTTTTTGTTATAGTTTCTCCCATCCTTCACTGAAGTGCAGCCTGAAAGTAGCTGAATTGACTTCTGTTGTGGAAGGTACAGGTCTTCTGGTGAACACTTGTTGAAACAAGTGAGTAATTCTTAAGAATGAAAAAGATACACCAGAAAATGAACAATATGCAGGTGATTGTGTCCTCTGTTCTGTGAGGACAGAGCAATAATTTGAATTTGGATGAACAACCTAATGAGGAATCTTGTCTGTCTGGACTGCATGTTGGTGGTTTTTTTTTAGTTTTGATCTTGACAAGAATGTAGATTTAAGATTCATGAAGTCTTCAGTAGTTTAAGTTGCAGCAGAAATAAGTACTTCACCTTTTAAGCCATTGGTTTGGATGTCTCTGTATTTTCTTGTAAAATTCCCCTATGCTCCCTTCTTTCCCTAAAGCAAATAAAACAAAACCATGTTGCTTCAGAATCCTCCCAGCAAACTTTCTTACTTCTTCTGAACAATAATTTCTTGGATGAGGGTCAAAGCTAGACAGATCACATAGTACATAAAAAACATAATTTAAAGGTTAGTATAAATGTTATTCTTCCTTCATCGCTGTTTCCCCTATGAACAGTTAACAGCTAATTCTTTGGGCTTTATTCATTTTTGTTTGTTTGTTTTACTACTTTGAAATCAATTTTGGAAGTGCATTCCAGGATGGTTAAAGACTGTAAGAAAATCTTGTTGTTGGAAGGCTTGAAGAGAATGCTGTGATTACAGTAGTACTGTGATACCTGTTAGTTATACAAGCAGCTACTTTGGCCTTGGTGTTTTATCTTACACATCTTGACATGGAACTTAAAAGACACTTCAAAAATATTTCTCATTTTTACCCTTGATTCTGGTAACCATGAAGCCACTTGAATGTCTATACGTGACTTAGAAGTTTCAGAGACCTTTGAAATGGACTATTGATACTCTGCCCAATTATGATGATTCTTCTGTCTAGTTAGTCCCTAAGACATTGTGGAAAATGTCTCATTTGCTGCCTATCATAATTCTACCTCATTTTAAATAACAGCTTATAAAATAAATATTTTCATTTATATAAATGTTATATTTATAACAGTTTACTAAATAATATTATGTTCTTTCCTTGGTGTAGTCTGTATAGCTTCTTAATTATTTTTCAAAATGTTTCCAGCCTGTGTTTTTTTTTCCCAGTATTTATGCATTTTTTTGCAGGTGTATTTCTCAAATTCCTTTTTTTTTCATAGATCTTTGCAATTTTATATCTCTTGAAAAGTCAGAATTTTCAAGGTCTTCATCCTTGCTCTAATCTAGCAGCTCACTGAACAAGGATAAAATAGCTTGATTAAGAAAAGATCTAAGTTCTATGCTTTCCTTTTGTCTAGTAACAATTATTTATAGTGAGTGTTTATATTTTGGCATGATCATTATTGTTAGTACTGCTGCATTTTCAAATACAGAAGAAATGATGCTGCAAAATGCAGTTTATTTGAATATTAAAATTCCATACCCTTAATTCTGTGAAAAGAGTGGTCAAGGGAATAGATAACCGTGACAAAAACATCCATTTACATTCATGCAATAGATCTAAAACTACCAAAATTTATAGTGCTGTTCAGATCTGTCCTTTATTTATCATGATAATAACAGTAACTTATTTTTATAGGACAATGTTCCATGAAACAGGATGAAATGAATAGGACAATAATCCTTGTCCTAATTTTTTAGTAACAGACCAAAGCAAACAGGCTTTCAAAGGATAAAATGTCCTTTTAAAATATGTGCCTCTATCCTTCTCCTCCCCTCTACAACCTTTGCCTTCACTATGTTTCTGAAATCTCTCTTCCCAGCATCCAGTGACAGTTGTCCCCTCTGTACCAGTGTTTCTGCTCTTATGGCTTTCTTAAACTCCAGAGATGATACGTTCTCCCTTCTAAATTCAGCCACATGCTTCCCCAGTCTGCAGAGACTCTGATCAAAAGAACAACTCCCTCATCTGGAAGGACTGGTTTTCTGTGATTTTTGTTTTTTCTTTATAAGTGCATGCATGTGTGTGTGAATTTCCAGATGATTTCCAACATGCAGATCACAGTAAGTGTCGAGTCCCACACCTGAGGGCAGTGAGCAGTATGTAGTTAGAATGGGAAGGGAGACAGGGAGTCTAAAATCAAAATTACGTAGAACTCCTGTCTGTCTGTCTGGTTAGGAGAAACTAACAATTTACCTCCTAAGACCTGAGAGCACAAGCCAGGCTGCAAAGTTACTTGGCATCCTCAGAAAACTAAGAAAATATCCTCAGAGAATTAATTGTAGATGGTGACTTAGTGACTGGGGTACCTGAGTTAAGTTCTTATTCTGAAAGTTGCTGATTTTTGAGAAATTGTATGTTTCCTCAGCTTCAAATAGAGTCAAAAGGGACTGACAGCACTGCTGAGAGCTACATTAGGCATCACTTTTCTTCAAATCACCCTTACAGATGGTAAATAAACAAGCTGTTTTGACAGCTTCAAATTTAAGTTTGTAATTATAATAATAACTTAGACATCCTAGCCAATCCCATTTTTTTTCACCGTAAGACAAATACCAATATGTCAGAGAAGGTTGTGGGTGTATTTGCTCGTTTGTTTTGTTTTTAATAGTCATACACTTCACTAGGAAGTAGCAAAAATCACAGGTCTCTTATAAGCCTTGAAGTAATTTCAGTCATATTCTCCAGTCATACGTAATTGAAATAAGAGGTAATGTGGGGAAGCTGGAGTGGATAAACTTTCTACAACTGAAACATGATAGGGGAGGGTGGGAGTGTTTTTCTGTCACAATTGAAAAACCCAGCTCTTTCCTAAATTATAAATGTCATCTAAAGTGAGGCAACATTCAGCTGAGAGAAGTTACCTGAAAGTGGTAGCAATAAGTATACAGACTTGAAGACTATAAGCACCAAATGCAGAGCCAAAGAGTGTAAACCGCATGACTGTTTGTAAAGGAAAAGAGGAAAGTGGATGGCAAGGAAGAACATGAAGAGATACCAGGAACACATAATACTAAATGAAGCTATACTGGAAAGATCAGTCTTGGTCTTTGCAGCATCTTTTTTTCATGATGAATGCCAGCATCCTTTGGGATGGTGTTAAAAAGAAGAAAAAAAAAAAAAAAAGACGGTAGCACTTAAGACACTGAACACAAAAGTTCCTCTTCATGCACACCATCTATACTGTGAAGAACATAGCTTCAAACAAGACATTTTTGACACTTGACTCTGTTATCTAACAGCAGTGGCAAACAATTACCACCTTAATGACATCAGGAGAAATTGTCAAAAATCGCTCTTACTGGAAAAGTCAGCACAGAATATTCCATTTTAGTACAGAACATTCATGCCAAATCAGTTTGCTTGATCAAACTGAAATGAGAAACATTCATTTGTGGCCACCTTGCTAATGGGAGGTATGGCTGACCACCTGATACCCTCTTTTCCTCTCTAACCAGATGTGTCTGAAGGACCCAACTCCTAGCCCAGTCCCCTCTTTTCTGAATTCATACCACTGACGTGTGATGAGGACTGTGTTCTAACTAAGTATTTAGATTTGATTGCAAATAAAAACTAAAATTAGATGTGAAATTTCATTTGGCATTATGAAGAACGAACCATCTAAATTAAAACTTCCTGGTTGAGTCTTACGTATTTCTATATATGAAATGGCCTAAAGCTACACCAAGAGAGGTTTAGGTTGGATATTAGGAAAAATTTCTTCACTGAAAGGGTTGTGAAACATTGGAACAGGCTGCCCAGGGAAATAGTTGAGTCACCATCCCTGCAGGTATTCCGAAGACGTGTAGATACCGTGCTTAGTGCAATGTTTAGTGGTAGACTTGGCAGTGCTAGGTCAGTGATTGGCCTTGATGATCTCGGAGGTCTTTCCAACCTAAATGATTCTGTGATTCTATGATTCTACTTTACCCTATGTTGTTTTGCTGTTTACTTTCATTAAAAAAAAAAAAATCCTAGCATTTTTTATGTGTATATATTTTTATATGTGTAAATACCCTTTTTTGGGGGGGGGGAGGGAGGGTGTCAGCTTAAGGTAAAATAAAATAATAATTTAGAAGAAAAACACTTATTGTCAATTGTCTTTGAAAACAAAACTCTGGTTTTCTAGCTAGTCAGTATTTTGGGGGCTTTAAAGTGTTTTCATACAGCTGCCATAACAACACTCTGAAATTATGAGGCATAGGGAAATTAGGAGCTCTAGGCCTAATTCTATAATCATGTTTCAAGACTGTAATCCAGTGATTGGTGAAACTTGAAATTTCTCCAGGACATTCACTTTTTTGAATGCTTCTTTTTCATAAATCAGAACAAATGTTTAAATATCTACATTATCCACAAAATTAAAGTTCTGACAAAAAGAAGTCAACATGACCTTATCAAGGCATTAAATTCTGATAAGACAAGGTGCTTCCTTTGGCCATGAGATTTAATTCTACTGATATGAAACTTCATAGGAATCATTTTAACCATGTTTGTGGTGAACATAGCAGTGAAACTGGTAAAGTGTTTCATTTGGAACATCAGCATTTCTGACAGAAAATTGTTGCATCATAAAAAAGTTCTATTTGCTTTAATATAATTAATGCTCAGAAGTTGATTCCTTTTGAACAAAATGGGATTGATTATGTGAATAACATTTCCTTATATTAATCTGATTTTCTAGGCAGATCCATTACCTCCCTTTTCGTACACATCCTTTGACTTCCAGTGTGCACTGGAGATTGCACTATTTATGACAAACTTTCTAATGCCTAAATTGTCTTTAATGCATAAAGCATGTTTGCAGACCACTGTCTGCAACAGCCAAGTGAGAGATAGCATCCTGCTTTTTGAATATAGTCAAGGCAAGCAGTTCTGGGACTAAATGTCTCCCTGTGCTAAGCAGGAATACTGGGACAACAACAGAAAAGGAAGCAACATTCCCAGGGGAAATCTGTGGTCCACAGGCTGTCATTCATATCATTCTGATCTTTGATAATAATTGACCACCAAGTAATAATATGTTATAATTGCATCACTTTTAGTTACATTCTGAAGTGGCTTAAAAATACTTAAGAACTGTCAAGAGCTGGTAAGAAACTGCAAAGAACTTGTTGCTGGATTTTGGTCTGAACTGATTTTTCTTTTTCCTTTTTTTTTTTTTCTGAGGGGGGAGTGAGGGTATGGATGATGGAAAAAAGAAATCTTTTCATTTATATGATAATACATGTCTTTCATAGACAGTGACAGGCCTACAATAGAATGTTATTAGGTAACCTCCTGTCTATAGAGATGCTTTGAATACAATTCTTTTCCAGTGTTATTAAGTTACCTCCTTTGTTAACCAACCAGTTTTGGTCAGTCCCACAAAACATGCCTCAAATAAGGTGCACCTGTACAATAGAACATTTCCTGTAAAGTTTAACTATGAAATAGTACATTTTCATATTTAAAATAGGGACAATTATTAATAGCCTTAATGCTTTATCCAGGCACAGGAAAAAAAAAAAAAAAAGAAAAAAAAAAAAAAAAGGGAAACTTTTAAGGACATTTATAATAGTTCTTTTATCCTCCAAGGCAAAATCACAAGTTAGGATTATTTTTACTTGGCTCTAGCTACCCGAATGTTAACCTTTTAGCTTAAGCTGATGCCTAGAAACTCTGTGTGTCAATGGAGAGTGACATCTAGAGATGGTGATTCATCCCACCTATCTAGACACAGATCTCAGGATGGGATGAATCACATCCAGTGTTTCCAGTATATCACCACCCGATCATGGAGTGAGATTAAGAACCTAGTTTTGGTTAAAACACAAGGCTGTTACAGGTACATGAGATATAACTTGCCCCAAGTGTGAAAAACAAAACAAACCGAAAAGCAATAATGAATTCTCACCTCATACTGAGACCCTTTAGCTTCATATTGACACCTACGCATACAAATTGCTAGTAGCTTGAAGGATGATTCTCCCCCACTACCCCACTCACTGTGAGGCTGCACCTGGAGCCCTGCATTCAGCTCTGGGGTCCCCACCAGAAGAAGGACATAGACCTGTTGGAGTGGGCGCAGAGGAGGGCCGCAAAGATTAACAGAGGTCTGGAGCACCTCTCCCATGAAGACAGGCTGAGGGAGGTGGAATGATTTAGCCTAGAGAAGAAATGGTTCTGAAGAAACCTGATAGTGGTCTTTCAGTGGCTTACAAGATAGGAAGAGACACTTTATCAGGGAGTATAGTTACAGACCAGGGGGTAACAGTTTTAAACTAAAAAAGGGTAGATTTAGATTAGATATAAGGAAGAAATTCTTCAGTGTAAGGATAGTGAGGCACTGGCACGGGTTGCCCAGAGAAGCTGTGGCTGCCCCATCCCTGCAGGTGTGCAAGGCCAGGCTGGATGGGTCCTTGGGCAACCTGGTCTGGTGAGAGGTGTCCTGCCCATGGCAGGGGGTTGGAACTTCGGAACTGGTTGATCTTTAAGGTCCCTTCTGACCCAAACCATTCTGTGATTCTATGAAGTTTATTCAGTCACTGCTCAACAAATGTCACTGGGAAGGGAGGGAGGACATTTGCAAAACTGATCTGCTGATGTCCAAAAAGTGGCCAGTGGACCACACAATCTTATTCCTAGGCATGACAGGCTGCCATTTCTTAATTGCATAGAGTCAAAAGAAATTCAAAATAATGTGGAAACAGCCCTGGAAATACTGTGCGTACATAACTCCTTGTGTGGCTAAAACCAAGTATCAATGAAGTTAGCTAGAATATGCTTCATCATTAAAGTCTTGCTTCAGAAACTGCACAATGACAGCAAAAATTTTTTTTTTTTTTTTTTTTTGAATGCTCAGAAGAGATAAGAAAGCCAGAAGAAGAACAGATGTGTTAGAAGTGTGAAATGGATTAACATCAAAGCCCCCTGGGAAAATCTGAAACATGAAATGAAGGATCCTGAATGACAAGAGCTATTCAGAATGCATTAAAAGCTCTGCAGTGCATTTTGGTGCTGTCTGTGTGAGCAACGCAAGGCCCTGTGTGCTAGGGAGAGATGCTGATAACGAAAGCTCTGTGAACTTCAGGGAAATTCAGTTCATCGCTGAGAACTCACCTTGTGGTACAATTTGAATGAGACAGAAAAAGCACCCAAAGTAGTGATTGGCAATATTCGTTGTCCCCAGAGATAGGAAATGAATAGGTAATTTGAGCCTTGGAGTAACAAGGCAATAGGTGAACCATTAATTATTTAAAATACAATGCCTATTTTAGTTACATATTCTTTGAGTGTTTAAAGCTTTCTATTAATATTAATCTGTTGACGGATTAGGCAAGGACAGCATATTTTGATATGCTTAAAATCAGAGAAGGTAAACAAAAATGGAATAAGAGAGATCTTTTCAATTCCTTGATTTTTACAGAGATTCTTTGGAAGCAGATTATTTATAGATTAGGCAAATTAATGTTCCTAAAGGGCTTTGGAACTGGCAGGTACTGCTGTCCCTTCAGTTTTTGATGGAAAACTTTCACCAATATTTGAAGTGTGAAGGAGCATCCATTCTACTGCTGAGTTTTTGCTTCGTCTAAACTCAACAAAAGTCAAAGGAATTTGGTCAAATAATACAGAAAAATCATCAAGATTTAATCCCCCCTGTATTGCAGACTGAATTTACTGCAATTTCAGAGTATAAATCTCATACCAGACATTTTGGATAAGTACAAACCCAGCTGAAATTCACTTAAAAGGACAGTCTTTCAGTTGGCCACAATGGTCCTCTGATGAGGACTCAGAACTTCCAGTTAAAAACTGCCCAAAGTAATTTCCAGCACTTCATACAATATGAACTGCATTCATTCTCTAATATCTCTCTTGCACAGACATCATCATGACTTGAGTGAAAATTTCAGTCCTTTAAGTTTTGCTCCAAGTGTATTTTCATCCCACTGCTGATGTAGAGCTAAGGGTGATTTAAGCCAGCCAGCCTTCCTCAACAAGGTGCAGCTTTAGTCATCTGCAGGTGTAAGGCTAGGTTAAAAAACAAAACAAACAAACAAAAAAACAAAAGCAGGATTTCTCAGTCTGAAAAACAGGCTAGCTCTCAGAGATTAGCATCCTCTTGGTGCAAAGGTTTCTGCCTCTATTGATCTGTGCCAATTTGGGGACAAGTGCATCAGGGTCTGATACAAGTGAATTTATGAAGCAGACAGTTCCATCATTTTTTAGTGTTGTCTGGCAGTTAAGTTCATATGTTGTCTGAAATATGTCATGAGCTTTAGAGAATTTGCAGCTTACTTGTGTATACTATCAACAAAACCCATTACTCATAGACTGAGGTACATCCACTGCATCTGCCATACAAGCAATTGTCTGATTCTTTTGAGCTTCTTTTCTGCTACCTTTTTTTTTTTTATTTATTTTCTTTCTTTTTTTCTTTTTTCTTTTTTTCTTTTTTTTTTTTTTTCTGAAATGGCAAAGGATTAACTTGAAATGACATAACTTTTCTTTTACTCTTCACTTGTAAAGCTTTAAAAAATATAACCAGAGGACAATTCACTTTGATGCTTTTTAAAGTAAAATAATATTCTCCAGACTCAAAGTTTTATAGTTAGGAGGATCTATTCTAACCGAATCTATTAGCTTGTAATCAATATCTCCTGTTGATTAATTTCCTAATGAAAACTACATATGTCTTTATGCACAGTTCTATTGAATTCAGTTGTATTATCGGATTTAAAAAGATGATTCATACACTCTTATTTATGTTCACACAAATAATTATATTTTCAATGTAACTATTAAAATGAATATTCCCAGAATGCATATTCTAATGTAGTAGGATTTTCACACAGACTGTAAGTAAAATTTCTAATAACATGTGAGAGGGGCATGTGCAACACACGGGGAGAGGTTGATCTTACTTAATTTTAGAGTTATATAGCTGAACAAGTCATCTTTGCCTCCCTTTATAGTCAACCGAGAAAAATAAGCTGTACTATAGTATCATTTGTCTGGCATTTTAAGGATCTGTTTCAGTGTGAAATGAATCACAGCCTAGAAAAATTTATTTCTATCCAGTAAGTATGTAGGGAGTGGCTAATTTAGCTGTAGACACCTAAGATTTTGATGATAGGTTTTGAGAAACTTGTATCTATCACTCTTAATGGAGTTAAGCATTACCACATCTACAGTGTATAACAAACAGATGGGCTGCACAAGTAAGAAAAAAGACTGTTATTTTAAACTAAATACTCCCCCAAAGTATGTTTTTTGAAGCAGTTAGACATGGAGTTCAATCTTTTAAAACACAATGTGGTGGTTTTACTTGGGTGAGTGGCCGAGCTCCACCACAACCGCTCTCTCACTCCCCCTCCTCAAAGAGGAACAGGGAGAAAATACGATGAAAGGGGCTCAAGGGTTGAGATAAGGACAAGGAGATGCCGCAGTAATTATCTTGACGGGCAAAACAGGCTCAGCATAGGGAGATAGTAAGATTTATTGCCTATTACTAACAAGCTAGAGAAGCGAGAAACAAAGGAAAGAAACCAAAAGCACCTTCCCCCCCATCCACTCTCCTTCACCTCCTCCCCCAGAGCAGAGCAGGGGAATGGGGGAATGGGGGTTATGGTCAGTCTGTAGAACTTCTTCTCTGCTGCTCCTTCTTGGTCACTCTCGTCCCCTGTGCTGTGGGGTCCCTCCCACGGGATGCAGTCCTTGCTGAACTGATCCGGCGTGGGCTTCCCACAGGCAGTAGCTCTTCAAGAACCGCTCCAGATGTGGGTCCGTACCACGGGGTCCATCCCTCAGGAGCAAA
>CM021729.1:5241383-5264749 GCA_011074415.1 Stictonetta naevosa | reverse complement strand
CTGAAGCTGTCCTCTGCTGAAATGTTGGAGGGGATTGCTCTGGCAGAAGTTGGTAGTTTTTGAGAGAATCTAATGGCACTAGGCAAGCTTTAAGACAGGTTAAAAGACTTGCAACTGTATGTATTAATTTATTTATTTTCTCACATTCAGTAGCCTACAGACTAGCACAGTCTCTGGTGTGGCCTTTAGTCCAGATGTAGACGATCCGTTTTTTTGCCAGTGGTGTTTCAATCTCACCCCACTCCCAGGAATGTCTACAACAGGCTACAAGCTGCTCACAAAGTGTGTGAGGATAGCACCTGTATAGTACCTGTGGAGTTTGGCTACATACCGTAGTGACCTGGGACTTTTCAGCCAAGGAAGAAACTTGTTCCTATTCTAGCAGCCTTTTTTTTTTTTTTTTTTTTTTTTTTTCCTTAACAATGTTTTGTGTCACTGCTTCTCCGAGCCTAGCAGAAATGAGTTAATGAAAATATTAAGTGAAGCTTTAATTTTAACAGTATTCTTTATTCCCCCTCTAGCTATAGAAAAAAATTCTGAAGAGAATACCACACTTTAACATGCTGAAACACTGTGTTAAAGATGGTAAGAACTGTTCTTTGGAACAGAAAAGAAAAAGAAAAATCCTTGCAGAAGTTAGATGAGATGGGCCAGAATCACTATTGTTGTAATTTGCTTTCAGAGAAATCAAGGCAAAGACATAAAGAAGGAGAGCTACAAAGGACAGGAAGAGGGCATAAGCAGAAAAATACAGCAAACCTACAAAATCCAGTTTCTCATTCTGATGCTCACCCTGCTTTCCAACCTGGAGAAAGACAATCACAGAACACATTCCTATTAGCTCTGCAAGACTTTGTACTCCTGTTACGCTGCTTAAGACATCGCTTTAGCTGCCTTTTTGGTCACCAGCTCACAGCAGTTTTGTAAAAGAAATTATCTTGTCTGGCTAACCCAGGCTGTTATTAAAGAGAAAGCTAACACTATCTCTCCTAGGAGAGAGGGCAAGTAAGGGAGGAAAGAAATAGGACAAAGAAGCTAATGAATGAAAGCAGAAAATTAACTTGTAGATTGGAAACATTTGGGACTTAGTTGAGACTACTGATGGACTGTTCCCTGAGCCTTCTTCCCTGTCCCAGTTTAGGGAAAATTTCTCTCAAGGAAAACAGCGGTGTTTAGGAAAGCTGAGTCCCAGAAGTGGGGGTTTGGTGTATTGTAGCTGCTTGCTTTTTTGTGTGTTGTGGGGTGAATGAAACACTTCAACCTTAAGGACTGTCGCTGTGGCACCTCTCAGGAGTGCAACATTTATCAAATGTCTTTTTGAAAGTTCTCAGCATAATTGCAATACAAGGTGTGTTTCATTATAATGACTGAAATCATGATACACAGTTACTCATCCTGTAACACAAAGTCAACTTTCCTTTGGCAAAGATAATTGGATTAGACCCTTACAGCTTGATCTTGCAAAGCACTAAGAACTTGGGGTGATAACTGAGCAAAAGATTTAATCGGTAGTTCAAATTTAATCATGGTCCTGTGGATTTCAGTGGAGGCATGCAAATTTACTGTAGCTCAGAGATTGGTATTCCTTATACAAGAAAACAGTATAAATCTTATTCTTCATTACAATGCACAGCTGTGCAAAACCAAGATCTTTTTAGAAATAGAGGAGAATAAATGCCTCAATCCCAGTCTGATTCACAGAACTCATTAGTCAATACTAATATGCTAATATTGGTATTGCAACTGTTTTCTGGTGCCAAGGCACAACTAGCCAAGTAGCATAAAATGGCCTGTGTTCATAGTGTTGGATTCTTTTAGCCTCCAAGAATGGGTAATGGAAACTAAGCTGCTAACTACAAATGGCTTTAATACATAAAATGCCCACAATAGCCCCAGGAATTCTGGGAAAGTCCTGTATTTCCTTGAATTCACCGTACCACATACTCTTTCAAGGTATTTGAGCTTTGGTACCCGGAAAGATTCCTGAACACCGCCTCAGACCGCTCTTTACACTGGAGAAGACAACAGTCTGATAACTGCTGAGAACAAGAACTCAGAAATTAAAGATGTATCCGAGACTAGGCTGGAACAAACTCTAGTGATATGAGCTGTAGAACTGATGAGTTCGTACACCAGTCATCCCTGTGGGAATCTCAGGGCCTGTATCCTCGTGGTTTAAGGCAAGGTAGGAGGTTCAGAACTGCAATCAGGGACAGCGAAACTCAGTAACTTTCAAAATCTGGAAGAGTTTATAAATCTAGCTATGTGCAAGGAAAAATAGAAAAGGGAAAAGAGATGCAGAAGTGAGACATGTCTGTACTCTCGAGGAATGTTAGCAAAGCTGGTAGAATGCATTTCTAATAATCATGCTGAAGTAGTATTGCCACCACTTCAGGGCACCTTTGTCCTGTTTCAGGTACACTTAGACCACAATGCTGGACGAGCAGTGCTAAATAAGACAGACTATTTTAAAGCAATACCTTGCCTGTCTGCTTCCAACCCTTTTTTTTAGACAAATCACTCAAGATAGGATTTGAATGAAAATAGGACTTTGGACCATGAGAATTGTATCCCACTGGTATATTTGGTTTACCATCATTAGTATATGAGAAGCTCAATACAATGGGTGCACTGACAAGCTTAACGAAGAAAACAGATTTTGAATCCCATTGGGAATTTTGGCTAGAGATAGATGTTGTGCAACTTTAGATTTAGGTTATATTATGGCCAAAATATTTGTATCCTGATAAATTTAGTAAAAAAAGCTAAGAGTCGCCGAAAGACTTAGATCATTCAAAGACCAGATGGCCAAGAGTCAGGATAATAAGAGCATAAGAGCCAGGCAAGATGGCACTCAGTACAATTTCTAAATCCTTTCTTGCATGTGCCATTTAATCTCGTTGGTTTTCAGTTCTCCATCTGTAAAATGGTTATAATGGTACTTATTTTCTTCCATTCTTTGTTTATTAAGAAACAAAAAAAGTCACAAGGATGGTGTTGTGTTTTGTGGCATCTTGCCAAGGAAATGCTGATCCCTACTGGGGCCCCTGGACACTGCTGCTGTGTAAATAAATTCATAGCTGTACTTGTCACAAAAGGGAACTGTTGACTGCAGGTGAGGAATAGGTAGCCAAAGCAGATTAACTCTTAAGCAGCGAGGATCCTGTTTTCCAGTCCTTTGTAAGAAGGAAAAAGTACAGAGAAAAAGAGAAAATATATGACACATAAGATGAATCATTTCTAAAGGGAATAGTTTTGAAAATTTCTCCACAATGCATCAGCAGCCTGTCTGCAAGCATCTTTTTTCTTTTTTTTTTTTTTGCCTCCTTTACACATTTTTTAGCAAATTTCATGCCAGTGAAAGATGCAGGACTGACACTCTTAAATCTCCCTTTTATCCATAGAAAAGATAAAGCATAGTCAGGAAATATGCAGGTTTCCTAAGATTTGCAGGCCAATATGCCTTCCTTTGACCTGAAGGGACATCTCTAAGGGAGGAAAAAGCAGTTTAGTCACCATTTTCATTTTATCCTTGGCCTTCATGCTGAAATGATTATCCTGAGAGCAGAGTTAGATACTTTGGTTTACGTATGATACGGGCACCTGTTCACTCTGCTGATGCCATCCAACTCATTTCACAAGGGCCAATGTACAGTCTTCTGAAAACCTCTTTCAGACACTTCCTACCAGAATGCAGCCTGAAACAGTAAACCTTGATTTAGGGGGCTACCCAGACTAGTGCCAGTCTCCCAGAGCCATTCAGCCATCCACAACACTGCAGCCTTGCCCGAGCATGCCTCTCTTAGACATTTCTAAGGGCCACAGATGAAATTTGTTTTTTTGCAAGGGCCACCAGCTCTCACTGCTGTCACTGTAATATGGTCACTAAATTCCCAAAGACAATATTACTGCAAATCACCTCGAATGTGCTGCAGGCGGTAGAATGATCCCATAATCAAAGAGCTAGGTCTTTGAGGACAAGTTTAATTACTTTAATCTATACAGCCTGGAAAGCATAATGGTTAATGGGGTAATCTACTGAAGTATGTGGAATTTTAAACAGTATAGACTATGCCACTCTATGATACTACTCTCGGCACAGCAGAGATGATAAAACCAAGAGCATAAATGGTGACTGAAGAAAGCCTTAGATGTTCATAAATCAATAATTGATAAAATGTACTCTTGTGTAACTAAGTAGAATTTTATGTTGCAGGTAGAATAAACTGATTACATGATACTACAGTGCTCAGTGGAATTGTGGAATGAGCTTCATTCATTCTCTCTAATTGCTGCATATTTGTATACAAATGGCTGGAATGGTTCTATCAGTTTTGTAGTCTATAAAATCACAAGAAAATCCTGTCCTTTGAGTCCGCAGATGAAAGCCATGATATTTTCCCAGCATGGGGCACCATACTTCTGGAAAAGCTGAGTATCACCAGATACACAGAGGTTGATGTTTGTGATGCGTCTGGCAATTACAGATTTCAAAGTATTTTTTCTCCTGGGTAGAGGTGTTAACCCCTCTGTCCTGGCGAGATTCCAACCTGGGTAACAAGCCACCTGGACCAGATGCTTAGGGGACTTAAGGATGTGGTGGTTAGGCTGCTAACAAAAACGTACAGTCTCTCGTTAACATTATCCATTGTAGATGTTATATCTGTCTTTTAAAAAGACATTAGGAATGACCCTGGGAATTACACACCAGTGAGCCTTACTTCAGCAAATGGACTGCAATGATAATTAAAAGCAGGATTATAAAAAACCCTAGATAAGTGTGATATGTTACACACAAAGAAATGTGTGTTGTGTGAAGGAAAATCAAGCTTCTTCAATTTACTAGAATTCTTTGAAAGTGTCAAATAAATATTGGATAAAGGAGAACTGGCTGACATAATCTATTAGGACTTTCAAAAAGCTTTTGAGAAATTCTCTCACAAAAGGCTGTTAAGGAAACTAAGCCATTATGGAATACCAGGGAAAACACATTATAATGGGCCAAAGACTGGCTAAGAAACAGAATAACAGAATGCAAAGAAGGGGAATAAATACTTCATTTCAAGCAGGACTTGGCAGGAACACTGGATACATGCTCTGTTTTTGTAGTTTTGGTGTGGTTTTCTGTTTTCCTTTTTACTTCTTTTTTTTTTTTCCTTTTCCTTTGTCTTTTTATTACTGGTTGCTAATTGAATTAATGGAAGCTGCCCTTTAATACTGTATGAGAGGTGGAAAAATGCTTACATTGCAATAAAGGAAATGCAGATTTTAAAAATGAATTTAGCCAAAGTTTGGTTTATAGAACAAAATCCTATGATAATGTGCGATGGGCACTTGTGTAGCAGCCACAGCGTTCCAGGTTGTCTTCCAGTTACAGGCTACCTGCTGACAGCAGTAGGGAGCACTAGATGAATCAGATGGTCCTATCCAAGTTTTTGGTTTTCCCAAGTGAGAAACAGTCTACATTTGGATGCTAGGCTGGGAGACAGGAGACTGGAACCTTGGCAAAGCTGTGGGATGCCTGTAAACCATAACCCTTCACCAGCTTGTACCTACAGGGTATGTTCCCCCCACACCCTACCTCTTCAGTTTTAAAGCATAATTGGCAAAAATTAAAAAAATAAAATTAAAAAAAGATGTGGCTTAGTCATGTCAGACTTGTTAAAAAAAAATCTGATTTTGTAGTTCAGATTGCACTGCTTCTTCCAAGCCTTTCTAGTACTTTGAAGTGTGGGGCTGCATTATGTGAGGCTGCAGCTACCTCTGCTTCCTCCAACTGTGTGCCTACCCTGTGTGTTCCCTGTGCATTTGTAAGGCAGCTCTTGCAAAATGAAAGCCTACAGAGAACGGGAATAGAAGGGTGACTTGGTCTCTGTCACTCCAAACAGAAAATGTTCCAGTGATTTTTATTTTTTTTTTATCACACCTTGTAGAATTTCAATTTTCCCTTTAAAATGTGGATTAAACAACGTTGCCAAAAACATATGCTTCTGTGTCAAACATTTCACTTATTCAGGAATCTAGAGGCAGCTGGAGAGTTCTCACTGCCAAAGTGGCTTCAACAATTGTCTCTTTCACTTTTAATTGGAAACATGTTTGTTTTAGGCATAGGTGTGGATAACCAGTATGTGGCAGTGTTAATTTCCCTGGCCATTCAATGTACATATTTCCTAAGTGACCACTCTTAAATAACTGGAGGAAAATGATTCAAATCCATTGCCAAAGTGCTCTGTGCACCTGTAAGTCTGTGATTTGCCATGGCACAGATCTGAACTGCTAATTAAAGATGGGAGTGGTCAGCATCAGATAGGACATCAACAGTCTCTTGCTTCTTGTAAGACCTGCATTGAGCTACACCAGAGGGTTACAGGAAAGTTACTGAAGCTGAGGGCTTTCCTATTACATTATCTTTAACTGTCCAGAAAATGCAGTGCTGGTGTTTCTTGCTTTGTGGATATTTCCTCTGTGTGTGATGTGTTGTGTAGATGGCCTTCGTCACACTGCAGTGCTGCAGCCAGCTTGGCTGCAAACCTCCCTGTGCAAGCCGGTCTCCTAGTTCCCCATATTTAAGGGACTTCCGCTATTTCCCCTTCCCTACTCCCACACTTTCTTTTTTTTTTTTTGGGGGGGGGGGGGGGCGAATAAAGAGGGGAGGTGACATTATTTTCTGATGGGATCTTACTGGAAGGCAAAAGCCAACAGGTGAAATCTCATGTTTTTTCACATCTCTTTCATACCCAGCCTCTGTTTCTGTAGAGGTGATTGTGGCACTCCTTCCCTGTGCTCCCTTCCTTTTTCCACTTTTTTATGTGGTGTGAACCTCGTGTTTGTTCATATTGTAGGAAACTAACTGGAGGACTAGGTTTTGTAACTGTAATACCAAAAACAGCCTGTACAAGGCATTTTCAAGGAAAAGATGACAGAAACAAGCAAACTAAATTCAATACATACTGATAGGTTAATTTTATCATAAGAGACGCATCCTCCCTGGCTTTGAAATCTAGAAGGTGGAAAAAAAAAACATGAAGATTGATGGTTATCACTTTATCAAGCAGGACCACCATGTATGTGCATGCCATGGAGCTGAGTGCTTGGTTCTCTGCATTGAATTACAGGGGCCTCATCACCAGAACATCACTAGCAACAGACAGTGGCAGGGCTAGGGGAATCTCTCCAAGATACCTGCTGTATTGACCTACACAGAGTTCTCAAAACTCGACCTTTCTTACTACAAGATAAGCCATCACATCATGGTGATATTATCCAACAGTCCCCTTTAGTGCTGGACCACTATAGCAGTCTGTGGAAATTCACATCCACTTTCCTTTTTCTTCTTTTTACTTCCATTACATCCTTCCTTCTGGCTGCTGTTTCTGCAGCAAGTTTTGCTTTTTTGCCTGTTCTTAGGTGCATTTCTAGCGCCTCTGAGTACGTGTATGCTTGCATGAGAATTACGGGGATACAGACTCGAGAGTGCCAGAGGAGATGAGCCCCCCAGTCTGTTCTGTGGACAAGGAAACCTGGATGGTTTACTGTTATTTTTGTATGTTATACACAAAGTGAGATGAGCACTTTACAGATATGTAAATAGATACATACACCAAAAGCTTCTGATCAAAACAGCTAGCTTTGAGACATTGCTCAGAAGAAAGACCAGACAGCAGAATTCTGGGAGAACAGAGGGCAAGGACTATGGAGAACAGATTGTATGGGGGAGTGTGGGTCTTTATATCCTTCACGGAGGGGTTTATTTGAGTTGCAAGGCCTGAAATTACTTTTGGAAAGGTGATCAGAAATACTTCTTCATGTCCTGAACAGATACAGGTAATGCATGTTTTGTCTTTAATGGCTAAATTTCTCTGTAAAGCTAGGATGAGCTTGGTAATGAACATTCTGCTGGTCTGTTTTTCTTTGTGCTTAAAAAAAATCTCAGTGCACGATAGGATCCAAGATCCCCGTGTCCGATCTGCCACCCCCCCCATGCACACACACCCCTGGGCCGAGAGGGAAACGCATGTTGCAGTCCTAGGAGAGGGAGCGAGGGATGTTGCCATCTAGTGGGTATTCACCGGGTGGAAAAACAGATTTCATACCCATGGCTACTACAAGATTTCTGCTTTAAATCAGCAAGTGTGGAGAGGCACATCTGAGTGAGGAAAAGAAGAAACTACCTCCCAGGCCAGCTTTCTGGGAGAATACACAGTGTTTACCTGCTCACCCAGTCTCCTTGCAGGTGTTAATGTCTGTGGCAGGATGCTTTGGGAGGCAGGGATACTCTGTAAAGGAAAGCTGTGCTAGGGGCCGGGGACCCTGGTGTGTTCCCCCTGTGGTGTGCCCAGGCAGCAGTATGCTGCAAAAAGGGTGGAGGGTGAAATTCATTCCCCCCGGCAAAAACCCTGGTCCTTTCTCGACAGAAGGCAGGGCAGGCACCTTTTGCATTGTTCCTGCCGATCTCTAAAACCTTTGTCAGAAGGGGACTTTTGCAATTAGTGTTAAAATAGAGAAGGGTTATTTATGCCCAGGCAGCTGGCGTGATCTTATCCCTCAGTCCCACTGAAACGAGGAATTAGCCAGCAATGATCATCATCCTAATAAAATTAGCCCTCTCTTTCTTTAGGCACCTCCGTTTGCAGCCCTGGTGGTGCTGGAGGAGTGGTGTGGGTGCAAGGTGCGGGGCCAGGAGCGCTTGACAGGGCGGCTCCAAACCTGCTAGGGTGCCCCTCGGCTGGGATGTGGCACTGGACGGCGAATTAGCCCAAAGTTTATTCTTAGCTCTTCCTCTCAGCTCCGGCAGCATGTTCAACAGCTTGTGCATTTTGTAATGCCTCCTTGCCTCGCCATGGCAACCAGTAAAACTTCAGGTGCGTGCCACTTGCACACTCCTGATGCTGCAGCCTGATGGCAAAATGAAACCCTGGGTCTGCACCGCTTCTCGTTGCTATTCATTCAGAGGGCCACCGTGTGCTGGGAAGGCAGCTGGGAACATGTGTTTGCAAAGTACTTTAGGCACAAGAGTGCAGTTCAGTGTTTTAAGAGAGGTTGTGAATCTGATTTTTCTGTTCTGAGCTGGGGGAGAGGAGCTGTTGCTTCTGAGCTGTTTCTCCTCTTCACATTGTCCTGAACAGGGTTTGGCAGAGAACAAGAGCATTGCTGCATCTAAAATGCAGCCTCAAATAGCTCACAAGACATCGGGTAATGGCGAGGGCAATAAGAGCTGGACGATCACAGGTAGATCGATGGGGTGTAACTCGGTGCTGAGAAAGTACCAGCTGCTACCAGCCGGCAGATTCAGGAGCCATTTCCCCCTTGGAAGAACTTGCTTTTATACCTGAGTTACACACTTCAAGCAGTCTGATTTCCCATTCAGCTCGTAGCTGTAGGAGTCTACCAGAAATAAATAAATAAATAAAAATTACAAAATAAAAAAAAAAAAAAAAAAAGAGCTGCCTGGGGGGATAAATCCTCCAAACCCTCCAACCTTTCACTTGGTTAGTGTGTCATTGAACCTGTGTATAGAGTTGTGTCACCATCATGGCTGTGTCCAGCCCGAATGTAGCTGAAGGAGTTGCATCAGCCTCAGGCTGTTGCCTGCAAAAGCAGACCCTGCTTTACCCTGACAGCTTTCATAGTGAAGGCATTTTTCCTTCCTACAAAACAATTTTGCTGTGAATCAAATCCTGCAGCCACTAATAATTGTCCCCATGGAGAAATCCTACAGAATGGAAACGGGCTGAAACCTAAAGGGGTTTATAGGAATTAAATTGGATTCTATAGAAATTACTCCAAATAGCCACTTAATTTAATAAAAGATGCTACCCCTTCTGTAGAATTTTTGCATCATATGATAAATCTGGAGGGACAATAATATCCCTGCAAATAGAATTGTTCAGATCGGTTTAAAAATCCTATAGAAAACTTATTCCTCTATCTTAATTTTGCTAAGGCTTTTCATGTGCACCAGTGGCTTGAAATTGTGTATCTCAAAGCCTTTCAAGAAAAAATGCACAACTGTCCTGAGATCATGCAGCCCATACAGTACCACTCTGCGTGCTTGGGAAAATAAATCCAGGCAGTCCTGCACTCTGAAGTCACCCTTTCAAACAGGCTGCTTATAGCATTTAAAGCTGTTCCTCTCTGTCTTGAAATGACAAAAAGTCCCAAACACCTCCCCTTTCTCCATCTCCATCCAAATACCTAATCTTCCCAGAAACAGAAACAGGGGACTGAGTCATTTTAAGCTGTTCCTTCAACATGACTTCAGCTCAGTGGTGTGCCCTACAACCTGCAGAGATTTGGAGCCGATTAGGTTGCAGTTGCAAAATCAATCTTTTTTATGCATTCAGTAGATTTTTTTTAATATCTTTAAATGATCAAAATGCAGTGCATTGCTGTCTATGTAGTGTTTCTTAATTTTTGCAGTTGTGCACTAGAACCTCTTAAAAATGTTTGTGTTTTGATGTGTGTGTTGCATTCAAACTGGCATCTCCAGCTGCTATATATTTGGTGGCTAGTAATCTTTTCCATTATATTTTGAAAGGAATAGATTTCTTCCTGTCTAAAATAAGCAACCAGCTACAAGGAAGCAATGGCTACACTGTGGTTTGCTGTTTTGTTGCATGCTTAAAATACTGGCACTCCGAAAAAAAATTAAAAAAAATAAAAAAATGCAGGTAATGCTGAAACACTGCTGCTTTTACTGCTAGAAATTTTAAGCTGAACCCTCATCTGGTGAATATCAGCATAACTGTAATGACTTGAGTAGAATTACTTTGATTTGCACTACATGGGAGTCTAAATTTTCTTTTATTTTTCCTCTTTTTTTCTTTCTTTTTTTTTAGTTTTGATTTTCTGCTCTAGTGCATGAATGAGTTCAGGAAAAGATGAGTCTCCTTGCAGGGCAGTGGGCTGGTAGTACATTGTGTACCCTACTCTCCCTGGGGGGAATGCTCTGTGCATCGTAACCAGTGGGATTATCCAGTGGGGAGGTGCTATACAAAGCACACTGGCCTTGATTTCAGCACTAGGATTGTTTAAGACAATACTGTAAAGGTAAAGAGGTGGTTACAATGATAAAAAATGTCAGCCCAGTCTGTTTCAGGGATGTCACAAGGAGAGACACAGAAGAAAAAATGAGCTGGCACAGAAAAGCACTAAAGGAAACTGTACTTTAATAAATTTATTTTAAATTCCCATATATGCCCACTAATGCTTGTAATAATACATAGATGACTAGATAATACCAGCAAGTCCGACTGCCCCGAACTCTAAATTTAAATTGATCACTGCAGCATTTTCTCACCTTCAGAAAAGGAATCTCAGTGCTGATGTACCTATGTGTGTGTATATACCTGTCCCCACTGGCAAGATATTTTCTAGTTTTCTGTGTGGTTTCAGTAAATTTTCTTTGAATAATCTGAGTTGAGCAACTGGTCGGTTGCAAGACACAATCTTACTACACAATGCTGTTACCCACCAGCTTATCTAAGCACCAGAGCGAGATGAACTATAGCTCTGGCAAGTCTTAAGGTCTGTTTCTGTTTTCCCAGACCTCTGTGGGGAGAGAAGAGTGTTATCAAATGCTGAGGACAGACTTTTTCTCCCAGTGCCTCTAAGAGCTGACGGTGGCCCTGTCTCTAGATACGTTATTTAAAAACAAGATCATCACAATCAGGCCAGCAGTCAACAGCGAAAAGAAAGGAAATAAGTCCAACAACCATTAGAAACTAAACTACAGCATCCTAGGTTTTAACAACTATCTCATCCTCCCACAAGTCACTGTACTGTCCCAAAATATTCCTCTTGCCCTCTATGCCCCATAAATATCTCTACAAGATAGGGCAAGATGAATGTATGTAGGAATGGGTCCTGAGCTGTGTGCTACAGGGGTGTAATGTGACAGCCTAACAGGCATCCTTCCAGCCAGAACATCACTTCATTAACATGATGGTTTGGGTATCTCTCAAAATATTATCAGTTCTCCTAAAAAATATTTAAGAACTTAATTATTATAAATTTTCATCGTGGTTAGTGGAAAGTGGTCAAGAGCTTCAAAAGTTTGGCTGGGGGTGGGGCGGAGGTGGGGGGATGGGGAATTAGAGACAGACAGAATGATCACGTTCACAAGGTCTTGTTTTTGTACAAAGTCTGGAACCAGGATTGAAAACAAAACAAAAGAAAACAAAAAGGCTTTTGAACTTGTATCAGCAAACATAAGAATCATAGATCTGGATCCTTACCTCTTACGGAGTCTAAAGGCAATAACAGCACAGCACAAAGGCTGTAATACTCTCTGAAATGTTACGGGGTCCTAATATCTGCTCAGCTTTCATGCTGCCTGGCAGAGAAGAGTATAAGTTGTTCAGGTTAGAAAACAAACACTATAGCCAGCACTGAAATCGATAAGACTGTGCCTGAGAGCAAGTCCCCTGTGTAGAGATAAATAACCGCTGCAGTGGCATCTTGCATGTTGACAGGCAACCTGGAGAGCATCCAGCAACGACAGACAGGGACCTACTCCTGGCCCTGGTTGAGTGGCCACCTTCTTGTTTGTTGTAGCTCTCCTTCTCATGTTAGGGGGAGAGGTTGCTCCCATGTAAGTCAAAGAAGCATCAGGACCATCCTTAATAGAGACCTTCTTGCTGAAAGTGACCTCAAACAAGTGCTAGGAAGTTGGTTTTATTTCTAGGACACTGTGCATTGGCTCAGATGATCCCATTGATTATTTCCATTCAAAAGCTAATTTAATGCCTACTTTGGTGGTCTAGTGGCTGTAAGATTCTTCTATAGCCAACAAAGAGAAAGAGACTCCTTCAAAAGCTAGTCCAGGTGCAGTTTCACCAGCAGTTTCAGCTACCCTAAGTCTATACAGGTGTCAAGAAGGCAGGGACACATCTTTCACTCTATTGCCAACCATAAATTAACCCCTCCTCCTGCCAGTGCTAGCACTTTTCCTAATCATTTTCGTTCTGGGTTATTTTCAGCAGGGTCTGGCTGACCACAAGGCTAGTGCTGGCACCAAGGACAGGTTTAGGTGTCACTTTTAGGTACAGCGTAGGCTTCGATTGGCTTAAGGGCAACCACGCCTTGGTTTAAGTTGAACACCTAACCTAATTACCATCCTTTGGGGCTGTGCTCTCTGTGCTGTTGTTGTCACAGGTATTTCCTCTTCAGGCTGTTTCTCAGGTTGTGCTGTCCACAGGCGTTTTTATGTGGCCACTCGGTAAACTCTCCTGGAGAGTCCAGGGGAGGGCCACAAAGATGATACAGGGCCTGGAGTACCTTCCCTATGAAGAAAGGTTGAGAGACCTGGCTCTGTTCAGCCTGGAGAAGAGAAGACTGAGAGGGGATCTCATCAATGTCTATAAATACCTGAGGGGTGGGAGACAGAGGGATTTGGCCAACCTCTTTTCCGTGGTTTGTGGGGACAGGACAAGGGGTGGTGGCCACAAAATGGATGACAGGAAGTTCCGCACCAACATGTGAAAGAACTCCTTCACGGTGACAGAGCACTGGAACAGGCTGCCTAGGGAGGCTGTGAAGTCTACTTCTCTGGAGATATTCAAGGCCCGTCTGGATGCCTACCTGGGCAGCCTGCTCTGAGGAACCTGCTTTGGCAGTGGGGTTGGACCTAATGATCTTTCAAGGTACCTTCCAACCCCCCAACCCCTACAATTCTGTGATTCTGTGATTCTGTGAAACCGGATGAAAGAACTGAGACAGATGAAAAATAGCCCTTCCACAAAAAAAAAAAAAAAAAAAAAAAGGTAATTTTCCAGTTCACCCTTCTGGTGTGTGCTGACCATGCAAAGGTGTTCAGGAACCATTTAAACCAGTAAAAAGCTTTTCATTTCAGGATTGGCCACTGTGGCTGTGAAGTAGCAGGTCTCAGACTTCCCCCTGTGCTACAACAGGCACAAGGAAAAGACCCCTAGAGAAAGTTTAGCACTGAGAGAAAATTTTTAATGAATATTTTGCAACTGGTTTATGACCCTTTTATGCCACATAAATGTTTCCAAGGATCCCAAAACTGAGCTTCCAAATCACAACCATTGCATGGCTTTAATTAACTGCTGCTCGTATGATGCACTCAACATAAACAGCGTATCTGTAAATGCTAATTGTTGTTATTGAACCCCCATGCTTCCTAGTGCAGTAATAACCTGTACAAAGCCTAACTTACTGGTATACAAGATCCAATTGTGTATCCTCCTCAAGGGATATTTATCTTCACAGCGTGATTGCTAAGATAAATGCTAAAGTTTAAAATTCAGAAGTGCTTACTTCAGGGCATTACAACAAGACAACAAAAATATAAATTTGACAGAAGAAAAGTTTATGCACATAAATTATGTAGCCTTTTAATTGAAATATATTTCATAATAGATTTCATAGCCAGCAGATTATTTTTCAAGGCATTTCTTTTTTTTCTTTTTTTCTTTTTTTTTTGTAAATAATTTGTGAAAGGCACTTTTTTGCTCCCCGTAGCTTTACAGAAATATAGAAAGAAAATCTTGAACAGCAGAGCATTGCAATTTTAGCCATAATAGTCAACATAACAATTAGAACAGTTTGTTACAGGGACAGGGAATAGGACTGTCTTTAAGAAATGCGCTACAGCGAGCATTGTTGACTCACTGGCACTGTGCACCGCTTCTTTTCATCTGAAGGGGAGCAATGCCACACAGCAGCTATTGTAGGAATAGCAGCCACAGGAGACATTGTCTTCAGCAGAGATAAGCCAGGCCGAGTGGCTTAGCTTTATTTTGCTTTCAAATTTGTGTGTGTCTGCGTTATTTGTTTGTTTTCCTGAGGAGTGATGTGAATTCCTTAAATTCGTCGTGATTCCTGTAACTGGAAGGCAAAATGTGTTTCAGGGCTATGCAGTTCTCTTGCAAGCCAAGTACCCAGAGCCAGTGGAAATAGGACTGGTTTTGCCTGTGAAATTAAAAGCATTGTCAAAGCTGGCTTTAGCGTGCACAGCTTTGCCCCATGCATTTTCCATCTGCCTTGCTGACTGCTGTCCTGCTTGTAACTCAGGCTTGTCATACCGACCCCATGACTAAAAAGGGACGAAAATGAGAAATTGTGGTAGCTTCAGTCCCACACGAGCCCAGTCTGCTCTGTTTTTACCCAAATGGGATGAAAATGGGAGTGCTTCTGAGCTCTCTAAATATCTAGCTGAGTCCTGGGTAAGCTGTATGGAGGAAAAATGAAACTGCTCTTGACAGTAGGTATGGGTCAGAACTTAACTGACAGACATCACCCAGGAAGGGAGGGCTATCAGTGCTGCTTTGAAAAATTAGGAGAAATTAGATCAGCAACAGCCCTTTGAGCCATTTAGTTGGGCAGCTTTTTGCTTTTATATCTGGCAGCTCCCCTCTTTCCAGAGGTGTTATTTAATCTAGCCACCAAGTCACATCTGCGGTTTTAATTAACGTGTGTCTCTGTTGTTTTTCCTTCTCTGTGTAGCACACTGAGCACCAGTGCGTATCTGGCCCTTTAGAGCAAGCACGTTTACTTTAAGTACCGCTGGGCCAAATTCTGATTTTCAGTAATTTCCCTACAGTCCTGCAGACCTCAGCAGGACCCCTCAGATTTACACTCGTCTCGCTGAGAACAGAATCTGGCTCAGGATATTTGAAAGCCTTGTTATCAGTGAAGCAGGCTATTGAGTTGCATGGTGCTCTCATTTTTACCTTGTTAGTGGCAAGGTTATCTTTCAGGCTAGTTTTTCCACTGCAAGTCTTGGATCCCAGCACAGTGGTAAGCTGAGATTTAAGCTGTTCTCAGCACTGCAAAAGCATAATAATAACAATAATAATAATAATAATAATGTATTAATAGTAATTAGTACAGTCATACTAACATCCAAACAGCTAATTCACAGTACATCTGAATGCATTAGATCTTAGAAAGATGCTCAGGTGCTCCCTTCTCAGGAGATGGACTCTTCTTCAGGGCGTGTATTGATAGGACAAGAAGTAATGTTTTTAAAGTAAAAAAGGGTAGGTTTAGACAAGATATTTGGAAGAAATTCTTTACTCTGAGGGTACTCTGAAGCACAGGAACAGGCTGCCCAGGGAAGCTGTGGATGCCCCATTCCTGGAAGTGTTCAAGGCCAGGCTGGATGGGGCTTTGGGCAACCTGATCTGGTGGGAGGTGTCCCTGCCCATGGCAGGAGGATGGGACTGGGTGAGCTTTAAGGTCCGTTCCAACCCTAACCATTTGGAGATGGAGAAACTGAACAATAAAGAAGGAAGTTAGTTGTCTGAATCCACACAGAGAACGAGCAGGGAAGGTGGGAAGACAAATTTAGTTACCTGTCCTGTGCTGTGTCCATAGAGTAACACTGTCTCCTCAGTATTAGCTGCAGTTTTGTTATTATCTGCATTTCCTTAATTTAAAAAAAACAGTGGACAGAAGACCAAACATCTTTAGAAAGGATTTTTAATGGCCTCTGTGAAGAATAATACCAAATGTCTTGTGTTCCGTAGACTGGTGTACGTCTGTACCAGGTGAAGTCCATTGAGGGTATGGCTCTTCTTCCAAAGTCTGGAGCCTCCACATCTGGGTTTCATATTGCAGCTGGAGGTGAACACAGAGGTAAATCTAGTGGTGAGTTCTCTGCAGTGAAGCAAATACAGTCTTTGTCAGCTGAAAATGTAATCCATTCAGTGACATGGATTTGTTCTCAGTTGTACTCCAACAAAATCACTACTTGAATTTTTGCTCCGTAGTTCTGCAGTTTATTGTGTTTTTCTTGAGCTGTGTGTTTGTCTGCTTGTCTGTTTTCTATAAGACATTATAACAAAGAACAATAACAAAAGAAAGTACCTTGGAATGCTAAAGATAATCCTTGTAAACAGCTATTACAAATTAATAGAGAAAAGAAAAAAAAGAAAAAAAAGTGTCTGTAAGTTTTTAACAATGAAAGATCTGAACCTGAAAAGGAAAAGAAAAAGGGGTTAAAATAGAGTGCTGATGATCTTTCAGAAACCACAGATTTAATTCCCAGCACTTCTGATTTCATTAAGAACTGCAGCCTTTTCCACTGGCAGCACAATTCTTGAGCTTGACAAAAACAGATGGGGAGGATGGTGGAAGTGGTAAACTCCAGAAGTAACACTCTGTCTTCTAAATCAGGAGGTCACACCTTCAAGTCTTGACTGAAGAACTCAATCTTCCCCAGATCCCACAAACCCTGTTATACAGGTACTTGCTTATATGAGTCCCTGAGTGACAGATTAAAAAGCTCCCTCCTGTTGACTTGTCTCAGTATTTTCCCAGTCCTCTGGGGAAAAAAAAAAAATACAAAAAAACTCATCAGAATAATGAAGGGTAGCTACAGCACTTCTCAAGTGCCACATAATAACCTGTGCCTGTGAAAGGCTTGCAGCTGGCAGTATGGGGTCACAGGGAGAATAAAGGCTGTTTCACTCTCCTGGCATTATTAACATAGCTATCTATTTCCTTCAGAAATCAGTGTTAACTCTTTCCACATCCACAAGGCACCCTCGCTCTGTAGTCATGACAGCATCATGCTTAGAGAGAGGAAATTACGGTGCTGTGTGTTTGCATTTTGGAGCTTACAAATGGGATGTTTTGTTTAAGGCTCTTTGGTTCTCCCAGTGAGCAGCAGGATCTTAGGGAAATGGCATATTTCAGGAGAAAATGCAGAAGTCCCTAGCTCCCAAGTCTCCCGATCCCTAAAATGTATAAAAGCAGTTAATTGACTTAATCTACTGTGGATACCTTTTGTTTATATAGGTAACAACAATTCTCTAATAAAAAGTAATTGTTCAGGTCATTTATTAGATTATTTTTATTTTTAATTTCTTAGTAGTTAGTCTCTCCTACTCCAAAATCACTTCTCTGACTCTCTAGCATTCTTCTAACAATTTCAGGAGAGGTGTGTCTCTGTTTTATTTTGCCTGTGTGGAAATTGTAGTATGCAATTGTTCCTGATGTTATTGCAGTCTGCCAAATACTCAAGGTTTTGAATGGATTGGTTAGGTCTTAAATGAAATATAACAAGAGTAGAAAGAACATCTGTCTAGAGAAGTGTTCAATCAGAAAAGGAAAGTGAAGTCCACAAAGCTAATCAGGTGGATGCCCATGAAGTACGTCTGTAACATAGACATTGGTTTTGCTTATGTGATCCAGTATTAGTTGATTGTCCCCAGTTGTGCTTTCTTTCTTGTCACCAGAATGGGTGAATTTGCTCAGTGTGACAATACTGGACAACTGTGTGAATAATCTGCTAGAGAAACTAGAGGCCTCAGATGAAAAGCAGGAGATTATTACAGTTTTAAAGCAATTGCCTTCACTATTTTTTCTGCCAGATCCTAGGGTTACATGAGAGCTGCTAAAGTGTCTTTGTAGTATCCAACCTACAATAAAGCGAATGCTGCTTTACGAGTTGGTTCTGATATCCATGGGCTTTGTCTGCTCTCTAATGAGCACATTACAAAGTCTGAAGCTATTGTTTCCATTATACATCATCATCTCACCCATAACTTCTTCCAATAGAGGATCAATCCTAAAGTAAAAGGTGTGCAAAACTGACTAGAAAGACAGCTCTGGCTGAAAGCCTATATACCAGGGCTTGACAACTTGACCCAGTCATGCTCTGCAGAAGACATTTAGGATTTTACCTTCCTTTTTGTTATAGAAATTAAACCAAGAAACTTAGTTTTACTGTCAAATACGCATGTATCCTGCTTATATCTGTACGCAGATGCTTGAACAGTTTTCAGGATCAGAAATGGATGTCCTGAACGTTGTTTATTTGTCAAAACAATTTACTAAAAGAAAAGGAGAAATCCTTTCACCTTGCTTTGGAAAGGTTTGATTAATAATTTTATATTTGCATATTATACCATATGCATAGGAAGCTATAGGATAGGAATATGTATTTTTACTTTCTAAAGCATACACATCTCCTGTTGTACCATAATAACAGCTTGTATGAATGACACCTCCATTAAGGTTTCCAACATAATTTATGGAGATAGGGCCTGTACTCCATAGCTAGTCTTTTGCTGAATTAAATTTGTATTGGTTGCTCAGATAATGAATTTACCATGTGCTTTATGCTGTTACATCAGCATGAAAAAAATAAGGAAAGAATAAGCCTCTGTGAATATGAGGAGAAGGGAGGGAAAACCAGTTGGAAAACTAAATGGCAAATTACATAAGACTATGGGGTTATATGTATGTAGAGCTCAGGCTTTGTACATGGCAATTTGACATATTCTCAAGGGAGATTTTTTTGTTTTTTTTTTTAAAGAGAAGTAAGGATCAGTATGTTTGCCAAATTTCCTAGTGTGGCTGTTTCAGAGGGTGATGAGGGTATGGCCCCTCTGGATTACAGATTGAACAAAGCTGCTGCAAGGAGAAAGAAAAGTCATACCTTACCCGTACCACCGGGCTTTCTGTGCTAGAGGGAGAATTCATCCTTCAAAGGCCAAACAGCATAACTGCAGGCAAGAGGATCCACAGAAGAAATAACTTTCAAGCTCACTGGAGCTCCTTGAGAGACATCTCAGTGCCTCCCTTGGCCTCATTCTCTTTTTAGCATATGGCCAACCTTTCTGCTCTAGCTCTTGATGTTGCTGTTCTCCAAGAGAAGACTTGTGTCTATGTCTGAAGCCTTGTACAGGGTCCTGATTCCTGAGGCTATGAAAACATGAATATGCATAAGCCACGAACAGATCAGAGTATAGCCCAGGGCTGGACATGGGCAGGTGGAAGACAGCTCTCAACTTTGGCATAGCATGTAACCTTGAGCTATCTATTTAGTGCCAAATCCAAACCAGAATATTTGTGTCCAATATACAGGTAATATGATTTAGGTGTTTAGAAACGTGTCTGTTCATGGAGCAGTGCACATGCTGAACTGTCCAGACACAATATTTCTCAGTCAGTAGGCCACATAGCTATGTTAATAAAATGCTGAGACTATGCCAGTAAACCATACTGAGAAGAGAGATGAATGGTTTGCAGCACTTAACAATCATGTTGAAAGGTCTTTCATAAGGAATATGAGCTCCTAGTTCAACAGATCAAGTGTATTCTTCTTTAGAATTTAGGTGGCCACATGGAACGAGTTCTTTTTTTGCAACAGATTATGCTAACCTTCCGAAAGTGTTGCCACTGTAGGGCTGGTGCTGCCATATCATAGTGCTGCTGTCCTGGCTGATACAGCTATTGAAACACCAGAAGCTATCCAGGACTCACAGAGCTGGAGTCCTGTGCCTAAATGTAAGAGGGTGAGGTATGTGTTTAGAAGAGCAATACATTTTGTAAGAAATTTGACATCCTGAAACCATTCAGAGGAAGTTAGTGGTTAAATCACCCAAGAGACAGGAGAGGCTTTCTCCCTCTGCATAAGGGGATTTTCCTATGCTTCCTGCCCCCTTGTACAAGAAGCATTGACTCCTTCCCCAGAGCTATGCACATCACACCGGGAGATGAGTGTCTACCTCTGAGCGTCAGAATGCTGAAAATGACAGCACTCAAGTCCTTGTCCAGGTCTGACCTCTCTTTTCTTTCACAGCTCCCATTTTCTTGTGCTAATAATGGTCCTGACAACCCATCCCTATATTGTGAAACAGCGAAAGCGTTAATGATCCTCGGTAAAAGGCTTTGAGACAGGTGGTACCATTTGTACACGTTGAGAATTACTGCACACACCATTTATAGCACACTGTAGTGACATGCAGTCTGCAAACCTCACCTTCTGCCATGAATTCCATGTTCTACCTATTTGTTTTGTGTGGAAGTATGTCCTTCAGCTGTCATCTGCCACTTTCTAACCACAACGTTTGAACTGGGGATACAGGAATGAAAGTAGCTTTTTTTTTTCCCTTTCTTAATTCTCCCCATAGATGGCTGATTTGAGTTGCAAACCTTTCCAGCTATATTGCACAGACAGTATTCAGTAACAGCCTGAGCCCAACATTCCCTGCTCAAGCAAAGCAACCATGGGATTCATAGGGAGTATTTTCTGCGTCAGAGCTTGCTGAATTTTGCTTTAACTGCTTAATTTCCTTTCCTGAAATCACTCCTTGCATTATTAATCTGATGAGTTTTAAGACAGGCGTAATTCTACTGCCTTTTTGTGGTGTTCTTTTATTGCATTTATTTCTTATTTGGATTACAGCAATGATGCCACAGTGCAGAATAAGACCTCATTGGGTTGTGAGCTGTATGCACAAACGGTGCCCTCAGAACAAGTTGCATTGCTCCATTTTTATAATGAAATTAGGCTTCTTGGTTTTATATTCTGCTAATACGAATTTTCCCTCAGGGCAGTTTAGCACACTTGTAGAGTTATTTCTCCTCTCCTCTCTAATGCGGGATGAAGTCCACTTCTTAACATCAGCCAACAAATGCAACAAATTGCATGATCCCAGGACATCAGCTGAGCTTTTGAGCTTGACTTCCCTCTTCCTGTGACACAAAAGTTCAAAGGCTCTGTATCTTTTGTGTCAAAGATGTGTTTTCTTCTAAAGCACTGGCAGTGCTCACATGTCTTGTACTGAGTGTGGAAAAGAAGAAAAAGGAAAACATTCATGCTTATGTGGATCCCTCTAAGTGAAATGAACAAGATTTATTAATAAAGCTTTATCATTCTGAAAATCCAGTGCCAAGTCTAAGTTGGTAGGGGCTAGTCTTCCTCTTCAGCCTATTGCCAAATCACTATAAAATGTCTCAATTTCCTATGAAATTGGCAGCCTCTCTGTAAAGGGAGACCAGGATACTAGTTTAATCAGATTTTTGGACATCTGTGCTTCAGTGAAGTGAATTCCTTCCTAAGGTGTAAATCCTTGCACAGGATGTTAAAAGAGCCTAAGGATGGAATCATCAGTAGCCTTAAAATCTTTGCACTGTTTCTTAACTTTGTGCATTTTTCAAAATTTTTGTTAATTACAATTTGTTTTATTTATTAATTTATTCATATAATTTGTTATATGGATGGAAGAAAAAGAACATCAGTGTTGTATACCCAAACAAAAATCAAAGAAAAACAGTGAAAATCAAGTAATGAAGTGTCATTGAGTTCTCCTATTAAAATTCTGGAGGCTCTGTAACGTAATTTAGTCATAATCCTCATTAAATTAGTCTGCAGATACCCTGCTCCAAAAATTGTAGAACTATATCCTCAATTTGTGTGAATCAGTGAGACTCTAAGGATACCTTATCTCTGCTAATTAATGTTACCTGAATACTTAGCATAAAGATCTACAGGCCAAAATGAGTCTATAACAGTTTTGCATGACCTCTGGAGTAAAGGAACTTGTAGAATTTGTGAAAAATGTTGTTTTTCAAATAGTTTTATTTGGAGCCATGGGCAAGGAAGTACCAGGAAAGCTCAACTTTTCATGGTCTCATGGTGCTGTTCAGTCATAAAGCTGTTTCCTTTATGTTTAACCACTCAGCTGTGGAAAAGTGCAGAAAGAACATAAAACATGGAGGCAGAAAAAGTGTAGTGTCCTATTACAACTAAAGATCTCATGTCATGTAACATAGCTAAAAGTTCTGTTCACTAACTATGACTATGTCTCTTATGCTAAAGCAAGTGATTTGGTAATCTACAGGGTCTTATCATTAAATTATGCAAACACATAAGGTCTTTTTAACTGCCTCAGAGCCAAAAGAACTGGTTAAAGTTTGGAAAACTACTTGTCTGAAAAGATGCTTCTGTGTTATGTTTTCTTTTAGGAAGCATACAGAAAACTTTTTTTTTTTTTAATAAAACTGTCTATTTTATTTGTGTATCTCAGCTGTATTTGTAGAATTTTTCATCCTTCAGTTACTAGTGAGGAGCAAAGAGGGTTAAGAGAAAATCTTGGTAGGGCATTCTCAGTAGGATCTCTGCGCTATTCACTTTCATGGTTTATTGCTTCCTTTTCTTTCTTCACAGGAAGAGAAGTGGTTTTTTTTGTTTTTTTTTTTGGATGTGCTCATCACCAACTCTCTAAAGCTTAATCTCCACTGTTGGCTAATGTATCCGTGTCACTGCAAGGTAGGAAGAGATCACATCACCTTGCTGACACTACTATGCTGAAAGGTGCTCGTAGCAGATGCAATAATGCCAAGAAAGTATTTTTGTTGCCTTAGCTTATGTCATCGAGGGAGATGGTGCAGGAAACAAACAAAATACTCCTTTTTTCCTTTGGCATCTCACCAGGAGACTGCAGATATCACATTCTAGTGCTGCTGTAACACTGGGGACTTGGCATGTTTAGTGCTTTCTATGACAACCTATTCCATGGCTGTAATTCTCCCAACATACCCAGATCAGCACTTCTGTTTAGACTTAAAGCTCTTTAATTGGGGTCTTCTCCTCTGTGGCTTTTCTC